>LTAE01001394.1:7368-34586 GCA_001647135.1 Pontederia paniculata | reverse complement strand
TCCTTCTAAGGCATGCCAAACTTTTAGGAGAACATGAAGGAGAATGAGGACAACATGGAAATCGAGGAAACGAGGAAGAAGAGCATTAAGGAATGAAGAACAAACCCTATAGGAATAGGTATGTACACGAGTGGAAATAGTTTATGACCTAAAGCATGTTCATTGATCTCTAGTTAGTTACCTGAATGATTTTTATTGACCATGAATACTATAATATTTCTTTCACCGAAAAACTAGTAGAATCTCGGCCTGAATGACCACGTCCTCCTCAGACACGATCCACGTCCGTTAGTGTGAACTCTAATGCACCACAAAGATGAACAAACACGGATCGAGTCCTTCTTGGATACGGCCCGCGTTTGTAAAGACGAAATCCTAACATGTCGGACACGGCCTATGTCACCCTGACATAGAGTTTGTGTCTGATTAATTAAACGAATAAATGGGCGAATAAGAAGAACACAACTCGCGTCGGATTCAGACATGGTTCATGTTGGCCAAAGATGAAGAACCTTAATTGCTACGATTGTGAAAACGTCCCGGGTTGAATCAGACACAATCCGCATTGGCTCAATGCGCCGATTGTGTTTCGAAAGATAAATTAACAAAATAATGAAGTGTCAGACACAACCCGTGTCGAAGTCGGGACTCGATCATGAACGCATTCTGCATAGCAAATATATGTAATATTTTAATGCATGGAAGAAACATGGATCGTACCCACGTCGTCAAGCCAACCTTGTCTGCCGATTAGCATTGTCGAACATGGCTCGTGCCAGCTTGCTAATATGACATACTTAATTATTTTAATCCCTGATAAAGGATAGTTTTCCTATTAGATTAAGGACTAATATGTGCAAAATAAAGGGTTAACAATCTTCATTTAAATTTAATGATGAGATCGTCATGTATTGAAAGTTTGGGAGCTATAGTGTTTTAAAGATAAGACAGATAGAACAATTGCTACCTAGCTCATGTTGCTTGACTTCCCCGACCTGCAACTAAATGATTTCTTGAGCATCCTTATGATCGTGGCTTGTGCACCCCATTAACCTATTGACGAGATTTCCAAGACTCATGAGTCATTTTAAATCACCCAAAGCAGCTCTTAAAGTCACCTCAAAGTCAAATACAATAAGATAATCACTTGGTCTAAAGTTGCATTATTCATATTGCATTGATGATCTAGTGATGATTAATGGTGAATGATGAATGATGATTATTTAATGACAATAATAAATGAAAGATGAAAGTAATGATTGATTGATGATGAAAAGTAAATATGATGAAAATTTAAAGATATGAAAGTAATTGATGTTTGACCATATTGTCATAACTTATTCCCAATGCAATGAAAGAAATGAATTAATGACGGTTAATGAATTATGAAAGATTGATGCTAAGAAATAATTGATTCTTGAATTTTTAATTCTTAGCTTATTCCTTACTTTTTATTTAATCATGAAAATTTATCTTTGTGCATGACATATTGGGTATTAAAATTCATGAGAGATTGTCTCCTCTGTTTTGAATCCTTCAAGTCAGTGATATGAGGTGACATGGTTGTCAAGATCTCGATCTAGATCTTAAGATCTCACGATTTTACGATCTTAAGGGTCATCACCGATCTCGATCTTAATGTGAGGATCTTATGGGTAAGATCTTAATAGGATCTTAATTTATGCCATACGATCTTACGATCTTATCCGATCCTATACGATCTCTAATAAATATTTTAATCATTTAAAAATAGTAGTTTTTATAATTTTGATAATAACAATGAATATAAATAGAGTTCAATAGATTTTTATTACAAATTAATCAAATTATGATCTATTGAAGTCTAATTTAAAATTTGAGTGCAAAAAAAAGTTAAAATATATATATTTTATATTAAAATATATTATTTTATTAATTCGTAGGATCTTACGATCCTCGATCCGATCTTACGATTTTCGATCTTATGACCCTCTTACGATCTTACTTAAGATCTCGATCTTAACAACCTTGTGAGGTGATATGATGGTTGATGGTGCATGCGGCGACTGATGTTCATGATGAATGTTGCTTGCACATAATTAGTGGTCCTTAGTGTCTCTTGTTTTAGATTTTCTATTGAGTTGTATTAGTTTAAGACATTTATTTGATGTAAAACTTTGACATATTTTTTTATGATAAAATTTTCATTTATTTCATAGTTTTGTTGATTGGCCAGTCAACTAAAGTCAAAATACATTAAGATGTCATAGCGCTCTCAGGAGTGCATTCTGCCACGTGAGGAGGTGTGGCCGTTACAATATTAGGTTTTAGTGGGGCTTAATAATTCATATTCTCAAGTTAGGAGTTAAATTCTTCCCATGAATCCTTTACCTTCTACTAATCAAGCCCTAATTATTTAAAAAATAAATGACATACAAAAACTTGTCACACCCGACCTTCTTATTACGTTAAACTCAATTATTATAATCTTGATCTCATTTAACATATCTCAAAATAAAATTTGTGAAACATTTTTCCTTAAGTATTATCTCACTACTTGTGATTACATATAGGAGTTAGAGGTATCCAAAGAAAAGAACTTTAATTTAAATGCATAATATTCCACATTCACATATCTCCATTTGTTTTTCACATGTTATTACATCAATCGTTAAAGAGGGTAAGCGGTCTACGTACTTTACGCATAGTTCTACTACATCAATTCAAAACCTACGTATGTAAAATACATGCATGCGTTTAAAAGAAAAATAGAAGAGAAATAAAAGTGCTACAGCGGCTCAACCTCTTTTATATGCAGCAAAAGTAGCACTTGGGTCAACTCAACCCGACAAGCTATCAAAATTTGAAAAATTTAAAATAGAGTGGGGTGAGTAAACAACAAGCTCAGTGAGTGCAATAAAAATATAACATATAATACAAATGTCATTTAATTTAATAAAACACACATTCCTTTTGAACAAAAATTTCAAATCATAATCATAATTAATTCGTCAATATCACATATGTATTTATGTACCATATAATGAAATCTCAATATTATGATATACAAGATCAAATCTGACGCATGTGTTATTGCACATACTACAACATTGGTTAATACGACCACGCAGAGCATAAACATGAGTCTACATATTGAAGAACTTCAGAGTCATGTGTCGATACAGTTAAACAAAGCTTCATAACCATGGGCCGATACAACAATGCAGAACAATAAATACAGATCAATTCGTGTATACAAAGCAGCCCCCAAAAGGCAAAAACACCTGATATACTCCCCAAAGGCATTATGTATATCGAATGCGGTCCCAAAGACCTATTTCAACAAGTATGATAATTGAACACAAGAGTTTTCACAATATGCATAAATTACACATTAAATGTTCATATATCAAATAAAGACTATATCAATATCACAAGCATTGTTCCTTTAAAACTTTTGCATAAAAGAAATTCATAACATTATCTCATCTAAAATTCTTGGAAATACATAATGATTTTTCATATTTAACATACTTTTGGAAGTATAGAAGGTTTCATAAATATATAGATCTTGTTGGAAATATCAATATAAATAAGGAAAATAAGATATAACATTTTTACTATGTTATAAATTTAACCATTCACCTTGTACTTAATCTCTTTAAGAAGATTTACTAGTTTTCTTCCCTTCCATTTATAATTTACTTGTCTCCTACAAATATAGTGCCTTTTCACTTTCAATCCACTAATATTGACATTATGCAATAAATGATCATGATACATGAATAATCTTGCATCCTAAAATGTATGCAACAACTTATAAATAATACCTATTTCACACTTGTATTCATTCCACCAAAATTACTAGTATCCTAATGTTAGGCAAGTTGCTGGAATAAATTCCAGACTAAGGGCTTGTTGGAAAATAATTCATAACTTCTAAACTACATGACCAAATCTCATAATTCTTTTTGGAACAGAAACTAGACTTAGTAAGGATTATTATCTATAAGTATTATTAATTAATCACCAGTGGATAATGTTTAGAAATTTAACCAATTTCACCCAAATGTGTGTCTTGGCAGATTGAGTGACACTAGAAGAATAATTTATAACTTATCTACACATATCCAATTCATGAGATATCAATTTTGCTAGAAACTAGACCTCAGGTGGGTTTAAGCATAAAAATATTGAAGTTTAACTCCTTATAGTAACTCTTGACAAAATTAAAAGTTAAGTCATATTTTTTGCTTACTCTGAATTTTGGCAAACTAAGTTATACAGAATGCAAAATTCATTACTCCCAATATACATGTCCTAGTTTAATGATTCCACTTTTCTTTGAACCTATGAATAATCTATATTAACAGGTACAAGTTACAAATATTAACCCTAATAGGTAGAATTATAACCTAATTTATGATAAGATCATGTAGTTTTCTTAGGACAGGATGAGCGACCAGTAAAGAATTATTCATAACTCCTATAAAGACCTTATTTTTAATCAAAATAAGAGGCCATTGAAAGCTACCTGCTATAGGATGAGGTGTTTCATATTAAATTTCATAAATTTTGAAGAACAATACACTAAGAAAGAAAAACAAATAATCATGGAATCAATTAGAGCAAAATTCTTACCTTAAGTGATTGTCCCCGTCGATTTTTTCCTAGCTTCTAAGCTAGATATTTAGCTCTGGTAAAATTTTGGGTTGTTATAGGGAACTAAAGGTAATATACATAATTTTTAAAGATTTTTATGACTATATATGTCGGTCATAAAAATATGAAAATAAGTTAGTAATGAGCTGCTAGCTTGATGGCGGCTTGAAATGCAATTGATCAAAGTTAAGGTAAAATATTTATTGCTAAAATAGTTATCTTATATCTGATTAACCATATTTAACACTTGTTTAATATATACTATGTTATCAATAATTTAATAATTTATTCATAATTATCTACACATAATTTTCTTTATGCCACATGTCGATATCTTATTGGTCATTAATCCTTAACCTAGTGGTTAATGATTACATGCATACATAATTATATAAACATATAGAAGAACTTAATATGATAATCAAAACTATAATGATGCAAAATTGATGTTGGTGGTGCACATGTGTGACAATTTTCCCCCACTTAAAAAATTTCGTCCTCGAAATCCAGTTACCTTGTTTATGAATAAAAATAGATATTGTTATCGTATTTGGTCCTCTCTCTCCCATATTGCCGCTTTTCTTAAATGATTTCCAAAGTACCATAACTAAAGGAATTCCTCAATTTCTTAATTATTTTTCCTTTCTTCCAATAATTTGAACATGTTTTTCCTCGAATGATAAACTCTCGTGCACTTCAATAGATTGTGGCTCCAATACATGAGATGGATCATATCAATATCGTCGAAGCATAGAAACATGGAAAATAATATCTCTGGTGGTAAGGCTAACCGATATGTAACTGGGCCAATACGCTCCAAGATTTCATATGGATCAATGTACCTCAGACTTAACTTTCCCTTCTTTCGAAATTGTATAACACATTTCCATGGTGACACCTTTAAGAAAATTTTGCTTCCAAACTCATACTCCATTTCTTGACGGTGTTGGTCTACATAACTCTTTTGTCCATCTTGTGTCGCTTTTAAACGTTGTTTAATAACTTTCAAGTTATCCACAGTCTCTTGTACTATTTCTGATCCTAGAAGAGCTCTTGTACCCTCTTCATCCCTACATATTGACGTCCTGCACTTTCGGCCATATAATTCTTCAACAGGTGCATTCCGATGCTTGAATGAGAACTATTGTTGTACGCAAATTCAATTAGTGATAAATGTTCATCCCAATACCCTTTAAATTTAATTACAAAAGCTCTTAGAATTTCTTCAAGTGTTTGAATGTTCTCTCCGATTGACCATTTGTTTGTGGATGAAATGAGATGCTAAATTTTAATTTTGTACCTAATGCATTTTGCAAACTAGGCGAAAATCGAGATGTGAACCGGGGATCTCTGTCTGGGATAATTGATGTCGGAGCACTAAGATGTATAGAGATTTAAGAAAATACTTTAGTGGTAGGGTATGAAGAAAGATATAGTAGAATACATCTCACGATGTTTAGTGTGACAACAAGTTAAGGCTGAACATAAAGTCACATCTGGAACTCTTCAATCACTTCCTATACCAAAAATATTTTAAAAGAGTTTGAACTCGAGTAAATTAAGCAAACTAAAAAAACTGAATAAAATAAAATAAAATAAAATACAATTTTACAATAAAAATGAATTAACATAATATTTTGATTATCAGATATATAACACAAGTAAATTATAAAAAAAATTAAAACTTTAATGTTTTAAGAGTTTTGGAGTATTGTTAACATAAAGAGTAAGAAAATAAATATTTATTTTAAAATAGCTCTTAATCAAGTAAATTAGTAAATGTAAAATCCTAATTTAATTTCTGAAATATTGTTCCCACAAAATAGTAATTATTAAGAAAAAAATAAAATTATTTTTGGAATTATTTCACCAGGAAAGTAAAAATTAAAAAATAGCAATTACTTCGAAAGAGTTCTTACTCGTGCTAATTAAGAAAAATGTAATATAAGTTTTTTTATTATTTTTGGGTTATTTTTCTTTAGAATAATAAAATGTAAGAAAATAGAAGTTATTTTAAAAAGTCCTAAATCAAGTAAACTAGGAAAATAAAAAATTCATTATTTTTTATAATATTCATTTTCTTGAAGAAAAGATGAAAATAATAATTATTTGAAAAGAATCATAAGTATAAAATCAAAACAGTTCAATAACATATAGTATTTTTTAAACCTAACGAGTCCTAACTTGAGTAAATTAAAATAAATGAACATATGAAACTAATAACAACCTTTATCCAAATAAATATTATTTTAATTTTCAATTAGATTTTTTGAATAAATCTAATTTGTTATTATTTACTTAAGTACTGTTTTAATGATTATTTTAAACACTTATATGACGATTCTTTGAAATAAAATTTTGGAATCGAGTAAATTAAGAAGATTTTTAAATATTTTCAGAAATATTTCTGAAAGAAATACAACTTTCATAAGAAAACTAATTAAACAAAACCAACTTTAATTATCTTATGTGTATGTATAAAAATCAAATGCCACATGAGACATCCAATTTTTTAAACTATTTTTTTAAACAAAATATAAATTAACATATATAAGAACAAATAGTCTCATGCCACATGGCACATGCACACTTCCTAATTTTTTTTATGTCAAACAAAACTTTAATATAATGTGGGACTTTAATATTTTTATATAGTTTTATGTGATACGAGAGTCTTTGATTTTCTAAAAAGGTTAATGCTAATATGATTGCAAATAAGGTTTAATATTTACAAGTTTAATAAATTAAAAAAAAATAAAACACTAAGAGGTAAATAATTTACAGTCATAAATCAAATAAAATAATAATATTGTACATATACTATATTAATATTCAATTATATAAATATGATAAGTTATATATACATTATATAATTGTATTTTTTATAATATTCGTGTATTCACGAGTTAACAAACTAATAAATTTAAAATAAGAAAATACAATATTAAAAATAATTTAACTTAATAATTATTAATACAATAACTTATTTTTGGTGTCGATTAATTACCTTTTTTATATTACAGCGCTGATCATTACTACATACTAATTTTCTTGATGATCTTTAAACCTCGTTTGGCTTGAATTTCTATTAATTTATTTTTATTTACTTTAACATCTTAATTATGGCTGGAATAAGTTTTGTATTAACATGATGGTGACGAGATAGTGCTACTCCGTTAGGATATAATTATCACATTTATATATAATATGAGATTTTTGGTGAAGTACATTATTATTTAATGCTCTTATTAAGACATTTGCGTTGCAACTCAATCCTTCATAAAAAAATCATAAATGCGCAAATTAATGAATTATCACTTGTTGCTCACCAGACTACGAATAGCAAAGCACATGCACATAAAAACTATAAGAAATTTACCCAGGCAAAATAATATAAACAACTATACAATGCACAAGTGAGCATTGTAAGTTTTGAGAGAGCATTACGTTTTGTGAGGCGAGATGAAGCAAAACCTCACCGGATACATTAAAGAAGAGAAGGCAGGCAAGTCAAATAAAGTTACATACTTACATCTCTTCAAACAAAAAAACTCATATTTTATCTATCTATGCATACAGGAAGCTGCTTGGATCTTCAGACGCAGTTTAGGATTATACACATCCGATACATACACGAGAGTAACGTATGTTACAGTGACCAGGCTCCGGTTGCAGGCTGCTTGCCGCAGGCGGCCGTGCTTCAGATGCAGAATTTCTTCTTCTTCTGCAGAAAGGAGAACAGAAGAAAACATTATTAGTAAGAAGAGTGAAATGCCACACACATACTGAAAAGATCCTAAATTCTCCTGCTATTTCAGATGGCATGATGGCATAGTCAGGTAAGTAGTTTCAATCCGTTTGCTGAAGCGATGAGCACTCGGTAGATTCACCCCTCATTCTGCGGGGCATTACGCCATCCTGCTGTGCATCTCGCCTTCGCAACTGGGATGCTTTCCAAATTGGAAACTCGATATGCACCTCAAGATTCAAGAGCAACCATTTAAAAATTTCTTACTGAAATGACTGACATCAAATATCTTCTCTAATCAGGTCTCAACCCCTAGGCATTTCGGGGGCATTTGGTTGGGGAATAAGACCTGGATTAAGGTCTTATTCCCCTTTTTTTTACCAAACGCTTAAATTTGAAGCATGTGGACCCCGCTGCATTTAATGCTAGAATAGAGAAAAATGTGAGAGTAAATTATTCTTGATGGAGGCTGGACTACACTAATCCATGAGAATAAAGATGATTGGACTATCTTTTGGATTAAAAATATTTAATCCAATGCTATTCTCATTGCAACCAAACGACCCCTTCTTGAATAATTTGAATTCTGATGAGTTGACAAGCCAACATAGCCACCACAACTCGCATCTGCTCCTACAAACATCTCTGGTAATAAAACGAACTCCTTGTCACTTTCAAGATCAAGACAACAGAAGAGGGTAAAATTCTGTGGTCATCACGCTAACCGCTTCTAATGTGCCATTTCATATTTTATAGTGATTAATATACTCGACCCTAAGAATTGCTACACCATAAATCTTCTAAATCTAGATCTAATTTCTCTTTTATCTTTCCTTTAAGCTTCATTGCTTCATCAATAATAAATGCTACAAGCAAAACACAATGCAGAGATGGGTAACTCCATGAGTTGCTTGGAAAACAGAAAAACTGCGTAAGCATAATTCTGAAAGTCTTCATGGTCTATCTCCATAATTTAATAACACATAATAAAGAAACAAGGCCACCAACCCAAGAAGATTAATTGAAAATACATCAGATTAGATAATGTTGGAAAAACAATATAATTCAAAATTCCAGGAAAAAAGGACATCACAAAAAAGTAAGAAGTTGCTCTTGAAACATGCACTAGCAAATAAATTAACAAGATCATTTAAGTTTTGTTTCCTCTCTCACCTGGAATTTAGCATCTTTTTGCTGGTCAATGTATGCAAGCAACTCTTCTTGTCTCATCAAAGCTTCAAACAGAGCCTACTCATTGAAAACATGTTCAAAGAACATTTCAACCCCCTTTAAGAACTATAACCATATATAAAGCATGGCCATTATAAAGAAAAATATGATGAGAAACTAACAAACTATTCCAAGAGTGGCTGGACATATGCATCTTTGTACTGGAATAAGATTGGACCAACTTGTCATTAAACTTTTAGTATGGCATAAACTTTCATGGCAGAACTACTTAAAAGAAAAAAGTTTGTGTATAATGTTCCCTATGATGATGAACACTTTAAAACCTAAATACATCAGATTTTTTTGCATATATTCATATTTAAAGGTAACATTTCAAATGTGCTCGAAGTCCAAAGTAAAGTTGTGATTCATAGAATTGATGTATGGTTTGAGTTGATCTTATATTAACTTATCACATTATCTAAGTTATCATGATTGATAAAGATACCAATAGTTACACATTTCAAAGGTCTTGGTCTTTCTAGAAATCTTAAAATTTATTGTTATGCAGATAATATTAAGAGTTACCTTTTTGGTAGAGATAAGCTCTGCTTCTAATGAATCTACTCGTCGCACAGCAGCCTCAAGTAACTCTTCTTTCTCATGAGGCATTTTAGAAGGCTTCGCATGAAGTGTGTCAATTTTTTCCTCCAGCTCACGCAGCCTTTTAAGAACAGATGAAAGGATATCCACTCCTCTATATGCAGGAGAGGGCGAAGGAGGCCGGAATTCCTCCTTAGGTATAGGATCAATGATAAATCCATCAGGGTAAGTATCAAACTCAGGAACATTATTTGGGAGCTTCCGTGCCACATGGCTAGATGCTGAACGGAATATTGTGTATACAGTCATGATAAAAGCTACAATCCATGCAACTATCTGAGCTCGAATTCCCTCAGGATGCCTACTCAAGTCAAAGAATTGAAAGAACCCTGTCAAAAATGCACAGGTTAATGACAGTTTAATCGGCTTATATATAAAAGAGAAATAGGGCACCATGAAATCAACTTTGAGTTAATCCCAAATTTATAAAAAGATTCTAGTTGTCAATATATCGAGACATCTCCAACAAATAAAAGCAAAACCGCAGAAATTGTTGAAAATAATCTTAATAAAGAAACTTTCAGCAGAAATTGGAAACTAATCTTAATAAAACAAAATTCAGAATAACTTTCTCAAACCAACTTTTAGCATATTACCCAATGGGACAAGATTCAGAAGATCAACCAAAGACATTTCCTGATGGGTCAAGAACTGTAACCAACTAGGTTTATGGAAAATGTTTGAGATTTGCTAGACTTGCTTTATAAAAGATGAAGCAAGCAAATTCTGAATGTTCGATATCTATAGTAAACACGAACTTGCTTTTATTTCTAATATAAATCATCTGGAACTCTTTTCACTTCATCTAATTAGAGGGTAATACTTGGCAATGGAGCCATCAAATTTGTGGACCCTTCACTTTTCCTTCATCTTTATCACCCAACCACCAGTGCCACCTTCCGTCCACCAGCTAGTACTCGAATTGTCATATCCATAATGAAGAAAGTATTGCTTCCAGTTGCTCCATTAATGTTTCTATTGGTTCGAAGATTACATTTGCAGTTTGAATATTGACGTTTTCTAACACAAGTTTGAGACATTTTACCTCCTTAATGAACATTGGATACAAAGCATTGGAGATGATGTCTCTTTAATTTTAGACTGGATCGAGCTACTGTAGCTTCAATATGGGTGTCGGTATCTTATTTTCAAAATCACAATGTGGGTCTTCTCAGCACGACAATCCTGTTACCATCCGAACTTCAACTTCTAAAGGACCATACAACAACCTAGATGTGCAGTTGAATCCAGATTTGCCAACCATGATGTAATTTCAAAATTCTTTCGGAAAGAACCCAGGACCTGATAACCCAAGCCAAATAGAGACTACTGAAAGTGGTGGGATCAAAACCAACCAAAAAATTGGTAGAATTACAATGCTCTTCTTACTTTTGCCAACCTCATATTAGCCAAATGCACGAGGAAAAATTCATAAAGCATCACTATGAAATCAATTGAAATTTAGCTCCAAAGCTACATGAAGTTGCAATCAATGTATATGAAAAAGATTTACATCAGATAAACAAATCAGCTGCAGCATACGATAAGTATACCAGGGATACTTAGAGAGTATCTGATCATTAGTTTTTTATATACAGGAAATTTGCAATAAAAATTGACTACAAAAGAGCCCAAATGGAATCACACTAACCATGTGAATTTAATTTACATGGTATAAATTGTGGAGTTAAATAGTAGAATTAGTTTCGTAAAAAGCAAATCTGAAATAACAAACCTTTAGATGAAGTAGAAACTGGATTCTTCCATGTTGCATCTACAGTCTTGTCAACCATAGGAACACATTCCTCGTAATCAGATCCAGTGGACTTATTTACTGCCTTATCCTACATATCCATTGATTCATAGTAGAGAATTATAAAATGCTATTTTTAAAAGGAAAAAAATACCTAATACACAAATTAAGAGAATTGAAGGAAGATCATTTAGTTGAGTTTTAAAGCAACAACAAACCAACATTAACTACTGTACATTGAAACACAATTCAGTTGAAAAAATATGCTTCCGTTTATCACTTAGAATATGCGGAAGATTCTACTATTTATTCGAAAAATTATGCAACAGAAATTTGTATGCACCCGAAAATTATCATATAGTACCTACTAAGTCAGTAAGACGCAGCAGATATACATCAATCTGGGTGCTGAAACCAGGTCTAATCAAATGCATTGTTCGGTAACTATACATGTATGTAAGGCGGTGCTTGTTCAGTGTTTTTTGTTTGAAGACTTATAATCCATAAATCTAATTACTGTCGAATGCTTATATATGCATATCAATGTTGAATTGAACCAAAAAAGTGAAAGCATATAACACAATTATATGAATCTGAAAATTTAAATATATAAAACTATTACAAAAGACAGAAAAAAATTAATTCATTATGACAGCTTCTGTCCATTTGCCTGAAAAAGTCCCTTAGTGCGTGGTTGACATTAAGCCACTACATCTAGTCATATAGTCAATTTATTTACATGGTATCTAAACCTATGAGTCATTTAACTCACTAAGCTAGCTGGATTCGTGAGGTTTTATTCTTGTCAAAATAGTTACTTTTAATTTTTTAAATATTTCTGACATCTTAAAGGGTCACAAATCTTTAGTGAGATGAGTGACTATAAGGTAACTTTTTAATTAGACATAGAATCTTCCAATGGCTTCTGACTGCTGTCACAATTCATATTAAAAGTTCTCGTAAATGAGAAGTTCAGGTGAATGGTCGTTATGGGAATCGTATAATAAAAATTCACATGATTAAATTCAAGAGAAAGCTATCTAAGGGCTCAAGCAGTCTCATTATAAGACTTGGGTTCTCTTTGACAAAGAACCTTGAAATGATAGATATATGGTTCATTTGCACTTTCTAAATTATTCATACAGATTTTTTTATATCTTTTGCTGAATATTGCAACTTTCCATCAAATCTAAACCTTTTTTTATTCTACTCATTGAGTTCCTCAGAGAACATAACGTTCTCGGCAGAATCTTGTTAACTCAGGAAAAGAAATGAAAATTTACCTCTTCATGGACAGGTGTCAGCTGAGGATTGGGGATATACTGGTTTGCAGCCTTCGGCGAATAAACATCTTCAGCTTCTGAGCTAGATTCCGCAGTGGATGTATCACTTCCTTTGATCTGTCCAGAAATAACAGCCTCATTAAAATGAAAACAATTTGCATAAAAGATGTGCAATATATATGAACCCGTACCGCTGGATACTGAGGCTTAGCATAAGCAATAACTTTGCCATCATTATTTGAAACAGTAACAATTTGCCTAGCACATTGTGCTTGACCATTGAGGACCATCTGCGCAGCAGTGCATACAATAACATAGTAATAAACACAAATGATAGTATAAGTTAATGTGACTGTGTATGAGAGAGAGTAAGTACCTTTAATATCTTGGGGTCCTTCCATGGACCACGATCTGATCTAAGGCAACCACCAAACTCAGTACAGGTACAAGAACCACCAAGAAATTCTGGCAACTCACTGGGGTTTCGTGAGGGTCAGAGACAAAGTTTAATTTCTTAAGTGTGAAGAGAAATAGTTCTCGATAACAAGATAGCATGAAGAGGAGAGGAGTAAACCTGGAATCAATTATTTCAAGAAGCTTGCTTTGGTATTTAGTTCCAAGCACCTAAAATCTCATTGGTGTTAGCAGAATAATCAGTCCACTTTCACTCGATTTCAAGAAAAAAATATTAACTATTAGGTAGAAGAGAATTTGATTACATGGATCTTAGACGTAGTTTTGGGATCAAGAAATGATTTCACGGTACTCCACAGAAGCTTAAAACCAGAACCAGCATTAATTATGAACATCCGACACAATGTCTGTTGAAGAAAGAAAAACTATTAGTTATATTATCTAGGTGATGTTGAAAAATACTATGAAGTTTATCAACAAAATCATATGGCTTATAAATGAGGATTATGATACTAAAAAATATATGTTGAAAAGTATGAAAAGACTGTGCAGACCTCTGGATAATTATCACTGTCAATCTTTTGCAACCGTATTATAAGTTCGCGTGCAGACTTTGTAAAATTTTTCAGACCCTATGGGAAAGCAGAATCACATGCATATCTTGTAAGAGCAATATGAGACAAGAACTTTATGAAATAAATAAAGTGAGCTAATAACATACCACGCCCTGGACATCTAAAATTGTTGTGCTTGAATCAATGTGCTTTTTTGCAGCAATTGAGCATGCTGGAAACCTCATTTGAAAGGATCTTTCAAATTCTTTCACATGATATCTTACATAGCGATCAATATTTGTCACTTCCATTAGCTTTTGTGGTTCGACTTTCCCAAGCCTTTCAATGTATACAGGTCTCCCATCCTTGTCTACACCATGATAACCTTGTGGATAATACTTTAAAACCTCATCTATTTCTGTATAATCAAAATCCTGATGAAATGATATTTATTAGGCCATTTCCAGAAATAGTTCATTCACTGCAAATATCGCCCTTCTCAGTATGCCCATGAGCACAAGATATGAATTGAGAATAAATTCTTAGTAACACTTAACTAATAATATCCGAACTAGAAAGGAAATAAGAAGCTGAAGTGAAAGCATTGCAAAATCGGAAAAAAAGAGTTCCATCTCATGTCCAAGGTGCAAAAGTTCTAGTAGATAAGCGTAACAAAACATTAAACATTTAGCCCAATAATCTTGACACGAAATATTTCAGATTTTTTTCTACCCAAAAAAGACGGAGGGAAACTTATTGCATGTGATTCAAAATAGATAATGTATATAGACCCAACATCAGATTTTGACATATTGGATGCCACTCTTAACATATGGTCATCCTTAAAAGAGGCCCAGTCACTTTCCTAGAATAGCATATATCCAAATGGTATGGTTCACCTGTCAATTCCATGACTTTCATGCAATCAAGATAGCTTCAGACAAAAGTCTAATTTCGAAGGTCAATGAATTCAACATAGTTCTTTGATGATGTTTACAGACACATGAAAAGAAGGTTAGAGACAATTGATTTTGTCTCACGATGGTTTGTTATTCGCCTTTAAGACAATCTCCTGTGAGCCTACTTTTGGGTATCAGCAACGACCACCTATTTTTTCCTTCATTAGAACATTCATTGACACCTAACACTCAAATTGACATATAACTCACGACTGCCTTTTGTTAGAAATTTTTAAATGGAAATGAAAGGAATGATGTTTCTTTTTGTCATCAGTAGACAAATTAAGTTTACTAAAGAAAATCAAATGAATTCAACCTAGGAAGTGATTGAACATCAGGGTGAGTAGATTATTCTGAATCTTTGAAATCTAGATTGGATTATTTAATCGAGATGTAGTGAAAATTAATTTTCTTTGGGAGCTCAAATATGAAAACTTACGAGAATAAGAAAAAAGTTGTCTAATACCTCAATAATAGTATCCACACCATAATCCTTCCTCCATTGTAGCATTTCAGCCCACATATGCTTTGCTTTCTCAATATCAAACTTACGTGCTTTTAGAAACCTGTCAACGCAAATGTCATGAATCGATGAAATCACAAAAGGGGCTATCATAAAGAAAATAGAACCACAAAAGCAAATGACTTTTGACACAAAAAGAGCAATACAAAAGTAAACACAATGTGATTAAGATAGTCTTATAAAATGAAACCATATGTTAAACATGCTAAAATAGAAAAGTTAAGTCCACTGATAGTAAAGAGCGTATTATAGTTAGAAAGGGATAAATAAGCAGGCTCTAATTCATGTAGGAAAACCAGGATTGTGGGTCTTCCGTCCTACAGTTTTAGTTATGAGCCTTTATTGTGAGGTTCCTGCTATTTATATTTCCTTTTATTAGTTTTAATTCTTTTTTAGTTTCCTTGTTCTTTGGAACACAGGGTGTTTAGAACCGTATAAAAACTCATAGATGTTTGTCTTGGAACACAGACTTTGATGAATGATAATTATTTTCTTAAGTGGATAACATAATTCGATTTAGGTCTTAGTTTAGTTTGTAGATCTCTGCCGCTAATACTCATTCTTGATGAAAAAAGTTAACACAGAGATATTCATCAAAAGATTTATGAAGATAGAAAATGATGACATTTTTTTTTAACTTGAAAGGCTTTGAGAACTGTTGCCACCTGCAAAACAACTGACCCACCAACTTCATTGAGCAAAAAATACAGGGAAGCAGAAAATTCATATGGGAAATTGTAGTAGCTAGATGTTGTATCCATATTACAACATCGTTTAAATCAATAATAGTATACATATCTCCTCAATTATCTTGAATGATTAAAGTATTAACCAAATGATAAATAGAATTCGAAAAACTCAATGCTTGATTATTCTCTTTAATTGAGTACTAGAAACATCTCCTAACAGTAGAAAAAAAAGGATGAGATGCTTCCTAGAAAAGATTAAATGTTACATACAATATCCAAAAGGGAAAAATCAAAATGCAAGAGATTACCTTAACATCATATGATAATCATCATGCATTGCTGGTAGCAATTCATCTAGAAGCAGTGCTTGACGAAATGCATCGACAGCTTTCAGCTCCTCAACATCCCTTATATCTTCAATTGAAAGAGAACTACTTCGAGTATCTAGCTTCTTTCTGCTCTTCCTCCTCAAAGAATGTCTGAATTTATTGGAAGCATTTAATGCCTTTTTCTTCAAAGATCCGATTCTCATCCTAGACCTCCTTTCATCTTCAGAATTGTCCATGTCTGATTTCCGCTCTTTTTTCTCATCATGGCCGGAAAACCCTTCAAAACCTGCAAGTCTACTACATTATGATTGAAGATTCAATGTCATCGAAGAAGTACATTATGTGTGTTATATCTAGTTTCAACAGAAGTGATTTCCCAAATATATTGAGCAGGTTACGAACACTTTTTAGCCATGAGCTCCAAAAAAGGTTAAGCTTGAGCATAAGCACCCTCATCATTAAACCTCTAAGCCAAAAGGGCTTTGAAATAACAGTTAAACATTACTTTAAGACTATTGAGGAAAGTAAACTATTTGTGGTACATTACTTTTTCAAATATTATTAATGTCAAGTAGAAACATAGCTAGAAAGCTACTTGAATCAAAATCAAGCAGGAAGCTCTATTTACTGTGCAACAACATCTTTGAAACAGTTGGATCAGGAATTCTAAAAGAACACGATGTATTTGTGATAGTCTATGGCAAGTGTACTTTGGACTAGGACATTCTATAATCACTGATCCAAGGGAAAAAAGTTCTTGTTGTTACAAAGGGTTTATGGGCATTCCAGCAAATAAGTGGATGCTGATAGAATTCTTCGAATGAATGTCTGGTGGTAGTCTAATTTCTGAACAAACCTGGCAGATTTTCAAAAAGAGCTCGGAAAAGCAAAAAAATAAAAACATAATTTTTACAAATATGTGAAACCACGTATTAGCCATCGTTAACTATATATAATAGACATACACATAATTTTCTTTCAATTCCTTTCCACTTTTCTCTCATATCTGCTTCCTTATTTACCTTTCAATTTAATTATATTATTATGAGAAATTATTTTAATCATGTTGGCTAGCAGTTAACAATGGAATTGAGCATATGCACCTGTAGGCACTTGAGGACAAGGCAGACCCACTTTTCAGTGAACAAGATATGTATATACATATATACTAGTAACTGCAGTCAATAAATAAAATAAATGCTTAGGTGAATAGATGATTTTGATTAACTTCTAGAGGTATTGGGTTCAATTCTCACTAATATTTTTTTATTAATAATTTACCTTTTATATATTTCAGCCCCTCCTAATTTTTAATAATTTGCTTCTATATATTTTGGCCCCCTAATTTTTTATCCTGCTTTAATACAAATACAAAATAAATGAATAGCAGTTACAGCTTTTTTTTGTCTTAATTCAGCTTAGTTGGCGTCTCCATGAAAGATTTACAGAAGAAACCAGTTCAGGAACAAGAGATTTAGATCCATGTCATTTCCAAAAATGAACAATCAAGAAAAATGAATATAAAGAAGAACTTACAGGGTCTGGCAAATCGATCGAGCGGTCCAGACATATCTGCGGATAATAATCAACATGAAATCAATAACAAAGCCAATTTCTTTTGCTATGAAATCCAGGTATTTGGTAAAAAAAACCATAATCTAAAGAAGTGTAGTGTACATACAGACCGAAAAAATCAACAAAAAATCCGAAAAAAAAAGCTTTAATGAGCAGAACATGGAGAGAAGAAATTAACTTAACATCATCAAAGGTTACCTGAAGAGAAGGTAAAGGAGAGGAATCAAAATTCCTTCTCTCTCTTTACGCTTTTTTTACTCGATTTCTTCTATTTTTCTTTTCTGCGCTTTCTTCTCTGAG
Organism: Pontederia paniculata; assembly: GCA_001647135.1. Lineage (NCBI taxonomy): Eukaryota > Viridiplantae > Streptophyta > Magnoliopsida > Commelinales > Pontederiaceae > Pontederia > Pontederia paniculata. Next base: position 15,985 of record LTAE01001394.1, on the reverse strand, counting down.
GAGGAGGAGGAGGAGGAAAAGATTGAGACGGTTGGAGGCGTAATTTAGCAGACGGTGGTGGCACCCAGACAATAAATTCCTGCCACGTGGATCGTCGGAAGTTGAGACGACCAGATATAAATTATTTTCTATTATTATGATTATGATTATTATTATTATGATGATTATTATTATGATGATGATGATTATTATTATTATTACCTTTTTTTCTTGAAAAAAATTAATATTTTTTCAGTAGTAAAATTTATGAAGCAGCGTACACAAATTCTCTATTTTATTAAATGAAATGATGCTCCTATATACATATGAATTTAAGGAATGTATAGATTACACTTTAATTCACACGTATCGATTAAATATTTAATGATTAAAATTAAATTTAATATAAATAATTAATTATCTATATATTGAAGTTCTCATCACACTTTATATTGTTTTTAGAAAAAAAGAAATACATTTGTTCTTTCTTGAGAAAGATTGTTCAAAATTGGACGAATCGGCATTTTATCTTTTTTTCCCTTAAGTTAATGCAGAAAAGTTTTTGAAGACCCTCCAGCATAATAATAATAATAATAATAATAATAATAATAATAATAATAATAATAATAATAATACTAATACTAATAACTTATTAATATTTTATTTGATCTAGCTTCTATTTCTTGAATTAACGACATTAAAAAATGTTTGTAAGATTTTTACAAAGTCTTGCATGTTTTGAGTTCATGAGCTGTTGGATTTGTATAGATATATATACAAAGAAAGAGACAAGAAGATGGATATTGAATTTGATAGATTTGGGATTTGGTTGCATGTTCCAGATGTTGAGCTTTCAATGTCACATAATTAAAGGAGCAGCCTGTGATTTGCTCAACCGTAGGTAGGTAATTGATTGATAGCTAACTGTTTACTATAAATAAAAATTACTATTATCATCATTATTTATTAAGAAATAATATATACGGCGAGAGAGGAAAAAACGTATTTGTAGGTCAAAAGCAACAACACATGACAATGAAGAAAAATATTAATAATAATTATTTAATAAGATTCAAATGTACATACTTAATTAAATTTGATTGATTCAAATGATTAGAGATCATATTTTAAATTAAAAGTTTAAAAATTAAGATGGATTAATATTTTTTTTCTCAAATTAGTTAATTCTAGACACGAGTCCCTGACCATAGCAAAAAAGGTAATCAACAAATTAAGAGTCTGTTTAATTAATTTTATAAATAAATTTATAATTATGTATAAGTTAATTTTAAAAAATTTTCATATTTAATAAATAAAAAATATACTTATAAGTTATTAGGATTAATATTTATTTTAATAAATATTATAATTATTTATTAATATTATCAGTACTTTTACTTAAACATATAATTACTTATATTTTAAAATAAATTTTAACACTTCAAATATTTATTAATATTAATACATATTTTTTATCAAATATTTTTTTATCAACTAAACCAAATATATCTTAAATCTATAGTAAGAATAACTTATATCTGAATTATCTAATATTTAACCCAATATTTTAATTTTGTCAACATGAAATTACGTGCCAAATATAAAAAACAAACAAAGATATGGTGTGCAAAAATAATCAACGAAAAATAACTGATGAGAGAGTGTGGATAAAATATGTAGAGAGAGAAAGATAGAGAATGCATTAGTTGGCCTCTTCAATTTGTGTGTGAGAGAGAGGCATGCATTAATTGACCTCTTCAATTTTATTCGCACATTAGTTGTGTGGACTGTGGATGGTCAGACAAGGCATGCATGCCTGGACCCCGCGGGCACATTAAAATGGTGCGTGAATTCGTTACTATTTATTATTATCATTATCATTGGACATCGTTATTCGTTTATCAAATATCTTTCAATTTTAATATTACTTCAAATATATCTTTGAATTTTAATTTATATAAAAAAATATCCTTCAAATTTAAATTTATAAGTATAAGAAGTCACCTATACTATTATTTATATTATCTCATTTTTCAATATTTAAAAAATTATATATTGCTAATATGATAAAGAATTTAACTTTTACAAAAAATACAATTAAAATATTGATAGAATAAAATAAAAATTAAATTAATTAATTAAAATTAAATATAAAATAATTTAGAATCAGTTAAAATTTTAAAATATTTTAAATTTTAAATGATGAATTACTTATCAATAATATCAAATTATCGCCCATCAAAAAATAATATTAAATTATAACATAATTTAGTTAAAAATATACATTAAACTATTAATATTGTTATATAGATGATTTAAAATAAAAGCATTTTTTCTTGATCATGCAATATGAATTTTGAAGTTCATTCACCACTATCACAATTTTATTATTATATTTGTTTTTATATATTGTTTTGATTCACTCACCGTACAAATTAGTTCGATGGATTAGAAGACTAAAAAAATCTATAATTTTATAAGTCCCATAATTCTTTTAAAAATTATTATTAGTAAAAAAATATTTGAATGGAATTGGATCATTAGAGATTTATAGAATCGTTGATATCAATGTTTACATAGAAAAAAAATGAATGAATAAGTTTTTAACTAAAACTATAATGCGGCTCGACTCACATTATATCTAGCTAGGTAATTAGGATTTCAACTCCTGTATTATATTTTTTTTTCAATTTTTACCAATTTGTCATGATTTATTACTTGTTGTCTAGCTATTTTGGATGCTTCAAAATTTTGAAGTATTTAATTATTATATCTAATATCTAATACTTTTCGTTGAAGTAATTTTTTCTCTATCTTTTCTATTTTTTTTATAGTAACAAAATATCTAGAAATATAACCAAACAACAAAGATATTCTTTTAAGTAAAATAAAATGTAGTAAGTACTACAACTTTACATGGAAAAAACTTATAAAGTTTCAAACATACCCTTAAAGCCCTGTTCGAATATCTTGTACTACATTTTTTTAACGTTTTAAAAAGCTATGACAAGACATTTTTGGAAAATGTCTACTTTTCCGACCTAAAAAATCCCTAATATGTGTGGCTACATCTTCTAATACTTTATAATTATAAAGGAATTAAAAAAAATATATAATTATATTTGTACAATATACAATTAAATTCTATAAAAATATAATATTATAATTAATTCAAAAAATTTGAACAAATTAAAGGCAACATTATAATCACAACAAAGTTTAAAGTAAAACAATACATAATAATGAATAATAAAAGCTTAGTAGTCTATTTTAATTAACTATAAAATGTATATTTATTTATTTATTACCCTTTTACTCTTATTGATCTTTGCTATTTAATTTTAAAAATAAAAAAACATATGGAACCCACTTGTCATCTTCTTTACGCTCAGATTTAAATTTTAAAAGTTTGTTACGTTTTAAAGTTAAATGGTTTAAATCAAATAAAGATAAAAGATAAAGAAATTTTTGGTGTTCGGATTAATCGAAAATGTCTGAAAAGTTAAGAGGAGGTAAATGAATAATATTAAAGTTTTAAACATAATTAGGGGAGGAAAATGAAATTAACTCAAATAAAAAGATGTAGATTGCAACCTCATATTAACGTATATATATACTGTGATAAATTAGGAAAACAAAAAGTTATTGTCGAGTGAGGTTAGAATTAAAAGAGTTAATGAATATTGTTGAACCATTTATCATTTCCATATACTACATATACAACCACAACGTGTGATGAGGGGCAGCATATATTTTTCGTTTGTTGTAATCATCCTAATAAAAATACTACACATGATATTGATAATATATTTTCTTATCCAATAATAATAATAATAATAATAATAATAATAATAATAATAATAATAATAATAATAATAATAATAATAATAATAATAATAATAATAATAATAATAATAATAATAATAATAATAATAATAATATTATTATTATTATTATTATTATTATTATTATTATTATTTTATGACTTTCAATTAGTTTCTGTGTATTTACATAATTAACCGAAATGATTAGCGGATTTAAGTTTTATGCTAAAAGACTTTGAGAGTTAAGTGCATTTATATAGAATTTAATTGTATATTATACAAATTAGTTATAAAGAATTTAGCTTTAATTAAAACTTTATATAATTATATTTGTATAATATACAATTAGTTAAGTGATTATCCCCACTGTAATAAATTCGTTGGCTGTGTCAAACGTAGCTTGATTGCATGATTTCGGTATGGCATGCCCTTAAATCTTAATATATGTGTTTGTATTTGGGATTTTGGATCTCTCGTTTTGCCTCTCTCTATCATCAATGGCCAAACTTTCCAACCAAAGAAATTATTATGCATGGCTGCTGAGTTCTTCGAGAAGTCCTCCACAAACACATATATATTCGTATACCGTGTCTCATTGATTGGGAAGCAAAGCTAACAATTTGAGGTTTCAGCATCTTCCAGGACCTGTTCAACAAATACTGCACCTACTTCAACATCATCTGCTTTGTAATTATTTTAGTCCAAATATATGTGACACATTAGACAATGATACTCTGCAAGGTACCATGAATATGGTGGCACATAAAAAAACTGAGATCAGTATATGAAAGCAGCAATCAGCACCAACCACTCAAGGTTTTGTTGGATCGAAACTTGAACGGAAATTTGCAAGAAAATAACTGAAAAAAATATATAAGAAAAACTAAGTTCGGTTGGTACTGCTATTTTTTTCTCTTGAAGGAAGGATTGATTATCTATTGCTGAAACAACCCAAAAAGTCCATATTTATTACATTTTGAAGGTCTGGAGGGGGATGATCCTCCCAAAAAAGATCGTCGGTCGATAGTCGGCCAAAATTTGATAAATAATTCGCTGCTCTATTAGCTTCGTGGTATACATGTTGAAGGTCAAAAAATTAAAAAGATTTCATTGTGTCCCATATATCCTGCATGAGTCCTCGAATATGCCACGGGCATTTTGCTTTTCGCTGGATTATCTGCTATTAGTCTCACAACACACTTTGCTGAGTTGTAATTCTTAACATTTAAGAAGTCCAGCCCTGAAGCCCCAAGCCTCGACCTACAAAGCTATGCGATAGTATCTTCTAAGGGTACCTGCACAAACCAAAGTAGAATCAATAGACCTAATAATATAGCCTACTCCCCCCCAGCTCCTGCGGCCAAGTGAACGACCCATCCGTGTTCAGTTTGAACACAAAAGGAGGTGGGGGCTCCCAGCGTACCCGAATCGGATAGTGGGGAGATGGTCCCTCAGAGGTGTGGATCTTTGTGTATTCCTAATAGTTAGCCAAAGCCCTCTCCCAGATCACAACAACGGTTGCCTGGTTGGATCTAAATAAGGAGTCGTTTCTCAATTTCCAAATACCCCATAGACAAAAAGCAAACAAAGATAAAAATTTAGTTTTAAAGGAATGATCCAAATTTGAGGCTTCATGAACCCAATATCCATCTGTCCATGATTGAAAGTTTGCAAATTGGTATCCAATGTTCAGGGAAAAAAGATTCCATATTTAGGAACTGATAGGGCATAAAAAGAATAAATGAGAATTTGATTCATTTGCCATTCCACATAAGGTACAAGCTAAGTTTATGGATGAATCAAACTTAAGTAACATGTCCTTTGTTGGTAATTTACAATGAGCCAGTTTTCCACAAAAAATAGAAATTTTATGGGGTAAAGGAAGCTTCCATATGGTTTTCCAACTAGGCCATCCAAGCTGTTGTATCGGTTGGGTCTGCTTACTTATGAAATTAAACAGATTTAGCAGTAGCATCCCCATGGGTGTTCGGTTCCCAGATCCACATGTCATCATAGGGTTTGGCAGGAATAAAAATAGAAGTGATTACAATAGTCATGACATGACCAAAATAAGAATCTAACATTTGATAATTCCAACAATTATTTAACAACAGATCATGCACCCAGAAAGTTTGCAAGTTAATATCGACATTAATAAAGGTTGGCATGAAAGAAATAGGTATGCTAAATAACCAGGGGTCATTTAAAAGAGATGTATTCTTACCACGACCTATCAGTTTTTTCAAACCTAATTTAATACTTTGCGTAGCTTGGAGAATGATTCTCCAACTCCAAGCATACTTACTAGCACGTTGTGGGGGGAGCCATGGATGAGGCATGCCATATTTGTTTAAAACCAAACTTACCCAAATGCTTTTCTCACCATTTAGAATTGACATTACCCTTTTTGCCAACAAAGAGGTGCGTCGTCGTGCAAATTTTCAATGCCCAACCCACCTTGGTGCTTATGCATTTGAGTGGTGTGCCAGTTCACCAGGTGTGCTCCACGCTTCCCTTCACCTGATGACCACAAAAAACCCCTGGACAATTTTTTCAAGGACTCAATTACACCATTAGTGACATAATGGAGCTTAATGAGTAATTGGGAATTGAGTTCAACACAGATTTAACTAAAGTAGTTTTTCTTGCTTGATTTAATACTTTTGTTTTCCATCCAGATATTGATGTGAAGATTGTAGTGCTATGGATTTGTGTGATAAATTGTGTGTGAATATGAATTATAATAATCAAGTTTTAACCCTTAGCTTCCTCAAATCTGCAAGTGCATAGGTCGAGTAGCTAACCTCGAGTATCGTATCCACGGTGAATTAAAACTTAAAGACTAATCTAACATAATTAACTAACTAAAAGAAAAGCTAACTAAAACAGAAAACTATAACTAAACTATAAACTGAAAACTAAGAGGGAAATTACAAAGCAGGAGTATCGGATTTTATATCAGTAATTACAGAAATCTAGTTTTAGCAAAAGGTGACTAAATATTTTTGGTATTTAGATTACAAAACTGTAAAACTAAGCAGGGGAAAGAATTATAAATTGATGCTAAGTCAGGGAGGTATTTCCTAAGGGTAGGGTTCATCTAGGACTTCTACTTGTGTGATAAATGAAATAAATCATAATTAAATCTTGGACCAATGAGAAATAGAATCACTAAGACTATTCTCATAGACAGTTGATAAATTCGAATCATCATTCTCAGAAAACCATCTCAGTCAAACATTAACAATCATTCAAAATCAGCTAATCAGAACTCCTCACCATCTACTTCTCAGCTGATGGTTAGAACTTAAATGAGAGTAGTTAATTCTATGATTGATTTTGGTGTTCAAAGGAATTTTGATTAATTAAAATCCGAGCATGAAACTCTAATAGAAATCACATAAAATACAGAAGATCAACTCATGTTTTATGAAAGTAAATATGTTGTTGAATACCCTTTTAGATATCAACTTTGGAAAAAGAATGAGTGGTTAGCTTAAGGAGAGAAATATAGTTCCAAACATATTTGACTTATAAAACAATCATAACCAACCTTATCTTAGTTTCTAATAACATGAATATAGATAGAGAAATGAGCTTATGGTTCCTTTCAAGGGAATCATAAAATAGGTAGAAGGCAATCTCTCAATGTGTCAATAAAATAAACTGCTGAAACTCATTCCCCAAACATCATAACACAAAACTGTTGAAACTCATTCCCCAAACATCATAACACAACACATTCAAATCTGATTCAACACAAAAAGGAAACATTGCCCTTGACTTCCTTTCGGATTGTCAAATAACAAAAATAATAAGCCTCACCAGCATTACAGATTAGCATGATTGTTAACAAAGTTTCCAGTATTGATATACATAAGAATCAACTTTAGAAATCCAAAAAGGAACTATCATTCTGAAATAAGAGATGTCTCATCACACACACAAGTATTATCCTAAACTACTACCATCCTTAGAAAATAAAAGGTTTAGCTACACATTTTTGAGTTCAAAATTATAGACAATAGAGTGTTCTGCAATAGATACATGACTCAGGATAATAGATAGGAATATAGGTAAAAAACTAAAGGCTTCTCAACAGTAACTTTCCTCCCTCTTCCTTCTGGTTTCCCTGTGCAGCTCCCTTCTTCAAACCCTAATCAGCTTCAGCCTCTCGAACTTGAGAGCGTGAGAGAGGAGCGAGAGCCCTCAGTAGCTTTTCTTCCTTTTATATCTTCTTGTGGAACCTTCTTATTCTTCACCTTGCTTCTCTGATTGTGCCACCTGTCCCCTCCAAAGGAATCTTCTGATTCAACTTCAAAAAGGTTGGGAGCTTGGACAGGTGGCAGCCTCTGCAGGAGCAACCCAAAAAGCAGCAGACACAATCAAAAACAAATTCTGACAAGCCAAAAAACACTCTCGCAACTCCCAACATATCTTGTACTAGAATAAAAACAGCAGCCAACATTATATGTATTAACACTTTGTAACAAACTAATTAAATCTATTCCAGGATCATAGAATAGTTCAACAATAGAGATTGGGTCAAAACATGGGTGATGAACCAGGATGTGAACAAAAGAGCTAAAAATGTATCTATTCATGCACAATTTCGGTATAAAGCTCTACATATGAACTATACAAATAATTTGGGAAAATAAAGTGATAAACACAAAAAAATATGCATGTAAGCTGAAAGTGAATAGAAAATTGGAGTGTTTAAGTACAAAAATCATCTATATAAAAACTACTTATCAAACTCCCCCAAGCTTAGACTTTTGCTTGTCCTCAAGCAAATCAATTCAGAAATTAAG
>LTAE01001393.1:28933-66716 GCA_001647135.1 Pontederia paniculata | reverse complement strand
GGTCGCCCGCTCTCAACCTGCGGTCGACCACTCCTCTGTTGCCTTCTGCTCTGGGCGTCCACTGTCTCCTCCTGAGCTCTCTGGACGTCCACTCCTTAGCCTGACAGCCTTCCGGTCGTCCACTATCTCCTCCTGAGCCCTCCGGACGACCGCACCCCAACTTTGTATAGGAAGAATTGTTTTTGGGGTCGCCCATTCATCAATCATCGGGCGACCTCCTCATTTCAGCCTTTTCCACCGGTCGTCCTTTCTTCATTTCTGATCGATCGGTCGTCCTTTGATCCCCCACTGTTCTTCATATTATCGGTCGCCCTCTCTTCTTCTTTGGTCGACCGTCTATGCTCTGCTCCTCCATAAGCACTCTCTTCTAATACTAGTCGACCTCTTCATATCTTTGGTCGACCGTTCATGCTTTGCTGCTGTTCATCATATGCTCTCTCTGATGCTGGTCGACCGCTTCATTTCCTTAGGACGCCCACTGCACACATATGGTTCTTCATACATAAATTACGTGTGTAGTGGTCGTCCATTCCTTCAGCTCAGGTCGACCACTGTACTGAAACCTGAATGTTCCTGTTACAGAATTCAGCTTAAACAAGTTCATCAGTACATGCTGAGTTCACTTACAAATTTGTGATCATTCAAAACATTCTCGGGATCCTAGATTCAACATTCTTGACATAAATTTCAGAGTAGTTTTTCTTCTAATCGAAGAAGAGGAAATAAAAAAAATGATGTAATTGTGGTGCAGAATAGATTTATGAAAGAAAATAATTGTGAGAAAATATGTCGTGTAAGACTATTTCAAATGGAAAAAAAATTATTGCATTGAATTTCTCAACCTTTTATAGAGTAATTTACTAAAAAAAACAAGAAAGATTTATAACTTTGTATATTCAATACATTTTGTTGAGTTGAACTTCTTATAAAAAAAAAGTGATTAAACTTGTTTTTCCCTTGTCATCCTTCCTCCTGTAACATATATTGAACTTTCTAAAAAAATATATGTTTTAAAGTTTTCTCTTTATATTCAATTTCAGGGGCCTAATATTTTTTTTGGTAAATCTTCATTAACTTAAAACAAATAATAAAAAATCTTGCATAAAAGATTAAGTGACCTAAAACAACGAAACTAGAGTCGAATTAATCAATTGTTAATTTTCTGACCTTGGTGTATTTATTATTTTTGCAAGTGAACCATTTGACTGTTTTGAGTCTTCAACTTCTACATTTTGGACAGTTTAGCAGTTGAATGAACTTCACATGAACCACTCCCATTAAATAACAGTACAAACCAGCAACTACTCCAAGAAGCATGTTCTAATAAATACATGGAATCTACATGGAAGTAAAAGCTAAGTTTGAACTAATTTACCAGGTTTCCAGGATATCTCGTTCACTCCTCATGGACTATCTCGTTACAGCAAGTAACAAAGCCAGAGCTGGAGCAGTAGTAGCCTTCTTGGCGCTCTGTGGCATCATGCTCATGGGATGTGCTTCCCATGGAATGAAGTTCCACCATTTTCGCATTTCCGGCTGCCGACGTTCGGAACCAGTCATAAGCGTTCACCAGGTCCAGCCAGGGCTGGATGAATCCTGTGTCTGGCAGAAGAGCATACTGATGGGAGGGAAATGCCAACTCCCTGATTAGGGCGGTCAACCCGACGAACCCGAGAAACTGAACCGACCCAATTGCATTTGGATCGGTCGGGGTCCGTGGTCGGGTCGAATCCGATCCGAACCATTGAGAAACCGACGAACTACGAGTCGAATACGGATTCAGAATTTTTGACCCGAGTTGACCCGATCCGACCTGTAGACCCGACCAGAGGGCTCAGATGGACGTCCAGAGGGCTCAAAGTGAAGACAATGGACGTCCAGAGGGCTCATAGTGGAGATAGTGGACGACTAGTAAGATTGCCAAGGTTGAGAGTGGTCGTCCGAAGGATTCAAGGTGGAGACAGTGGACGACCAGTAGACTGTCAAGGCTGAGAGTGGAGACAGTGGACGACCAGTAAGATTGACAAGGTTGAGAGTGGTCGTCCGAAGGACTCAAGGTGGAGACAATGGACGACCAGTAGTCAGTAGACTGCCAAGGCTGAGAGTGAAGACAGTGGACGACCAGTAAGATTGTCAAGGTTGAGAGTGGTCGTCCGAAGGACTCAAGGTGGAGACAATGGACGACCAGTAGTCAGTAGACTGCCAAGGCTGAGAGTGAAGACAGTGGACGACCNGGTGGAGGCAGTGGACGACCAGTAGACTGCCAAGGCTGAGAGTGGAGACAGTGGACGATCAGTAAGATTGTCAAGATTAAAAGTGGTCATCCGAAGGACTCAAGGTGGAGAGTTGGAGACAGTGGACGACCAGTAGACTGCCAAGACTGAGGGTGGACGTCCAGAGGGCTTAGGATGGAGACAGTGGACGACCAAAACAGAAGGCAGGTGGATGAGTGGTCGACCGTGGAACGGGCGATCGGTTGATGTCAGGTGAAGACAAAGGACGTCCGGAGTCTTGGTGAGAAGACAAGCAGATGCCCAGAGTTTTTCTCACTTACAAAATAAAAAATTGATCGGATGACCCGTGAACCCGATCCGATCCAACCCGAAGTTGGACGGTTCGGATTGGATCAGATCCTCATATTAAAATTGGCATAATCCGATTCAACCCGATCCGATCAAATATGAATGGGTCGGATCGGGTTGAAGGTCGGGTCGGGCCCGACCCGACCCATACCCGACCCATTCCCTGATTTCTCTGGAGTGATCACATATGATTCTGCTGGAAATGCTATTGCTCCGGGGCGCCCCCGTGCCACACGCCAAACCCTACTGATCTGAAAATATAAATACTACTACAACATACACATGTGCATGTCCAGCAGGTTCCACAAACTTTGGCAAGGTCACTTTCATTATCTAGTTTTCATGTTAACATGATGAATTGACATTCTCCTCTCTAAAAGGCGTTGTTACCATTGTAGAATGCTAAGATTCTGGATATACGACAGAACTATATGCCTTCTATCCTTCATATTTTCAACCTTCTTTTGTTTGTCTATAGAAAAATAAGTATATTTGATATGACATATGAAACTATTTTAAGAAAAAGAAATCTCAAAATTATACACCTTTTTTTGTCTACAAAATATATAAGTTCTAGCAAACGATTATTTTCAAACACTGCAGCAGCTGAACCCGTAAGCTGGGTTTGTATTACTCGAATATTATTAGAAGATAGGAAGACAAGCAAGCAGAGTTGCAGACCTGTTGTGAAGGGTGAGAAGCTGCTGGGAAGTTCAAGAACAATAGCTTTAGAGTCTCTTGCAAAACATTTTCAACATTTATGTCTATTTACATATTAAAATACCAAACAATAAGAGCATCAGCTTAGCCGTGTACTCTTGTTGATTTCTTTTCTCCAGACGAACTGCGCCCCCTGAATCCAACTACTCTGAGCTTAGAGGTAGGAGTAGCAGTGGCATCTGATTTTCGACTCTGCCGAACCTTCTTGACCTTGGTTGATTCCCTCTTTGCACCATTAGCAAGGGGTTTAATAGGTTTCGAGGTTTTGACAACCTTTTTTACCTTGATGCTTGCTGTACTTTTTCCTGCTTTGGTGCCTGCCAGTTTATGTGGTGGTGCTGCTCTTGCATTAGTTTTGGATGATCTTTGTGATGAAACATTGGTTCGACTCCTTGGAGTCGTCTGCCTAGAAATAGAAGCATCCTTTCTCACATTGTTCACTGTAAGAGATTCCAAACTCTCATTTTTCTTGATCGCTTCTTCAATTCGAGTCGCTAAAGGGATATCTTTCTTTGCAACAATACTTGTTATTTTGCCTGCAGGAAGATCATCCTGTTACCGAAACTTTAGGCATATGTTTGAAGACAGTTGGATTTGATAAGATTAGTATGCACATGCTTTTCCATGATGCAATTAAGACAAGAAACTTCCAGAATAGCTCAGAAAAAACTTGGATAAATATACAATCTCTGCAGCAAGTGAAACCACACTTGCATGTACAGAGGTTAATATATAAGTATTCAATTCGCAGGATTACAAAACTTTTAGTATGATGCCATCTAAAAGGACCTAGAAGAAAGCAATACCTTTTGCACCCATTCGAGCAGTTCTTCCAGTCCTATGGAGATAATCAATCTTAAAGAACAAAAATTCAAATTAACATATCAGGAAGTAAAAAGAGATAAGTATATAAAACATATACCAGTTCAAATTACCAAAAGAGATTTTTGTTTGAGGAAATTACAAAAAGAGAATGAAGAAAGAAGCACTCACAGAGTTTGATGGAAAATCAAACATGATAACATGGTCAACATCTAGGTCCAGTCCTCTAGCAGCCAAATCGGTGCACACCAAAGTAGGACAATCACCATCTTCACTCTTAAACTTTTTCAGGTTCTCTACTCTGAATAAAAGAAAACAGTGAGCAATCATGAACCCAAATGAATTATGACAAATATTGCAGATTTCAGAAAAAACTGGAAGAAGCAATATAGGTTGATATATTAAAGTAACTTCACAAAACAGATCCTCAGGCAAATAGTATGCAAGAAAAAAAAGCAGGCAATGATCAAGAAGGAAAAATTTGCTATAATCACTGAGCATCTACCAATATCCTAGAGTCCTGGAAGCCCAAACATAAATTATCATAGCTACTGTATATCAAAATTTCATAACAGGATGGTCTTCGTGCAGGCAAAGTAACTGTATATTATTTACCACAATTCTACATCTAACATATCCTGATTGTACAAAAAATCAAACCAAACATAGATAGACCATAGTCACTTGAGAAGTTTGTTAATGCCTCTGAGAATTATTTTGTGACATCTCCCAACGAATATCTCCATTGTGATCAATGGTAAAGAGCAGTATCATATTACATATTGGAGGACATCATTTCCCTTTTGTTAACTTTGAATTATTCTCAAACCTATGAATATTTGACAATTCTTCACCTTTCTTCAGCTGGAACCTCTCCATGGTAATTGACAGTGAATATCTGGTTTTCGCTTAGAAAATGATCAACTGCACGACTTGAGTTCAGTGTATTACAGAAAACCATAACACGATTTCCTTTTGCCAAGCTTGGCTCAAGAACCTGCCAGGAAAGCACATGTTATTGTAACATAAATGTAAAGAGGGAAAGGAGGGGCAGTTTACAAGGAATATTTTCTCTTATCATTGTACTGGTGGCATTTCCTTTCTGTACCACACTATATAGAGTAATAGAGGAATATAGCGCACATGCTGGAACCTAAAACACAACATTAGTCTACAGAAGTTGGTTCCCATATGGGGCTACTAGCCCCGGGTTTAAACTCCAAAGGCACCATTTGAGAGGGGTACCTTTAATGGTCTACACCCCCAGCAAGATTAGTCAATTGCTAGCAGTCCGAAACATTAGCCGCCCTCGGGAAATAAAAAAAATAAAATATCACCCCATACAAATAATATTAGATGAAGTTGCAAAACAGGAATAACAGATGAAGTTGCAAAACAGGAATAATAGATGACGTTGCAAATCAGGAACCTCATTTCTTACTTTCAGGAAAAAAAATAACTGCTCACCCACCAAAAAGAAACTTACTTTGCACCCACCGTAACAATTGTGAAACTGCACGTATAGGCCTATAGGTTTAAGATTTTAATGCTTGTTCCAAAAATAATGAGAAAAACAGTATCGAGCAAAAAGGCTGGTGCTCAGTGGCACCGAACCAGACACTGACACAATTAGGAACTGTTCAGAAACCTGCTTTTTTCTTGAGTGCTTTTAAATGTGTTTTTCAGGTCATATTAGGTACTTATGCTTTAAAGTTATGTTATGTTTAGCATGACCAATGTAACTTGTAGCATATCTTTTGTTGAGAGTTTTGGTAGGCCTAGCATGCCTGTCGCCTTCCCAGTAAGGGTCAAATAAAATGTATAGTATCCTTTGATAACCAATAAATGAAGATATGCAAGGGAACAATCTAACACCTGTAAAAGAGACTCCAGCTTGTTCTCTGCGCCAGAGAGTTTAATGAAATCATGTCGTGCAGATGCAACTTTCTTCTGAAAACTGGATGTGCGCAAATGAGTTATTCCTTGGAATTCTTCATCTATCAAATTTTGCACTGCCTAAATAGAAACAGGGAATCAGAAAACGAAACAAACTTATGCATAGAGACAGAAATCCAACTACTGCTAACAGAACTAACAGCTCTTCTCAAAGACATAACAAATAGTAGGTAGCATCATTGTATGTTCACAAACATCCTATGGACGGCTGCTGCACACATGAGCTAAAATACGAAGACAAGCAAACTAGTATCCCAACAAAGTATCCTTTTTGTCACTCAAACAAGAGTAGGTTTCTGGAATTTGGTTATCAAGCTTCAAATAGTGGTTTTCTCAGAAAAAAATTCTAACAATGGAAGGCACTTTGATGTTTATGAATACAGGAATGAGAAATAAGCACAAACAAAAAAAGCAAAAGAATTTTGGAGACGAAGAGTAATAATAATTACTTTAGGGACCCCATTAGGCCATTGTTTAAACATAAATCTGGAGATAACTCAATAAGGCACATATACACATAAACAAATCAGATTAATTTCTGTGGTATTGGCTTTATACTAATTCACACCTTTGTCATTGTTGCAGTAACTAAAACAGTTTGAAATCCATCGTCACCAGGTTTTGCTGCACGGTTCTTTAGTGGAGCAAGAAACTTCCTAATGTCAGGTCCAAAGCCCTGATCAAACATTGTATCTGCCTCATCCAAAACCTGCCACAAAACCAACATTGTATACATTGGAAAATGCAGAGATGTATATTACAGTGCACCAAAGAAAGAGCTATTTGTGTCTTTGGGGATGGTCCGTGAAGACCTACCAGGTACTTTATGTCACCATAAACCATGTTCCCTTCTTGAATATGCTGAAGAACCCTGCCCGGGGTTCCTACGACCATGTCAATTGGCTCCATAAGTGAATCTTCTTGAGGTCGTAAGCGGCCACCACCACTTATCATGGTTGATCTGAACCGTGCATGGTGGCTTATCGACTTTGCAACCCGGAAAACCTAAATACAGAGAACTCCTAATTATTAAGAATGATAAGGCGGCATGGATCCATCATCAAGCCTGTATTTTTCCACAAATTTTCACAACCTGTTCACATAGCTCTCTTGTCGGACAAAGGACAACAGCTTTAGGACGCCGTGGCTTCATCAGCACGCCAGACAGCGCTTCATCTTGTCTCATAAGCTGCATAGAAAGAGGTATCAGGAAAGCTTCATATGTCAGATTACTAAATGATAATTCAAACAAAGAACATAGTAAACATCCCCATGTTGTTTTAAATCATTTAATGGAATGCAGGTAAGGTGTTTGTCAATACAACATTGAACAATGGATTCAATAATTCAAACAAAGAACATAGTAAACATCCCCGTGTTGTTTTATATCATTTAATGGAACGCAGGTAAGGTGTTCGTCAATACAACATTGAACATTGGATTTTAAGCAAGGCAAATTGATATGAACCATAATTTAAAGTTCACATTTTTAACACAAATTACTCGGAAGTAGAAGTAGACCTGAACCAAAGGCAGCAAATAGGCGAGGGTCTTCCCAGAGCCTGTATGCGATCCCAACACAACGCTCTGCCCCTCGAGGACTGCTGGCACACCGATGCATTGGATCTCCGTCGGAACTGTGATTCCCAACTCCTTCACCGCTCCCATCACCTCCTCGCCGAGCCCCAGCTCCTCGAAGCTCGACGCATTTGCCCCCTTCTTCTCCTTACTCCTCTTCTTCTCGCCAACGCCAGCCGAAACCGAGGACAACGAAGGCAAATGGGACGGAGGGGAGACCGCTCTCTTCCCCTGGTCCTTGAGATGGCGGAGCCGAAGGCGCTCTAGGAGGAGAGAGTGGCGTAGGGGCTGCGACTCCCCTTGCTCCGTCTCTGTTGCAGCGGCGGTGGAGGTGGCCGTAGAAGTGGCGGCGGCGGCGGAGAGGGTGCGGTTAAACCCTTGGAAAACCCTGAGAGGAGGAGGGCAGCGGGATTTGGGAGACGAGAAGAGAGTGCGAGAGAAGAAGAAGGATGACGAAGAGGAGGAAAGGAGAGCTTTCCCGGAGACTCCGACGCCGGCCATTTGAGAGGTGGTGTTGTGCGGCGGCGGCGGCGGCGGCGGCGTGCTTTGGGGAAGACAAAGATGGATAAGAGAACAGAGATATATCAACCCGACAACAAATGTTGCTACATAAATTTCCGTTATAATCAACACCGAAAAGAAAACTTCCGTTATAAATGTAACTGAAAAAACAATAATAAATTACCCTTATGAAAGCTTAAGATAACAAATTAGAATATTTCATCAAGTTCGGATTGAGGGACCCGAAACTAATAGTCCCGAGTTTGAATTTTAAAATCATTAATTTGATCTTGCTACATAAATTTCCATTATAAATGTAACTGAAGAAAACAATAAGAAATTTGTGTTATAAAAAAATAATAAATATTTATCTGGACTTCGAATTAGTCGGGTTGCTAATAGTCCTGTCTATTGAAGTGAGTGAATAAAATAAATAAATATTTGAGAACTCGTGACATTCATAAATCAAATTATTTGAAATTAGATTTTGACTCATTTATTTTCCTTTTATTGGAAAAAAGAGGTTTATTAACTTTGAACTATTTAGGAAAATCTTCAAAGAAACAATTTCAATAGAATTCTTTCAATTTCTTATTTTACTATATTCAACTCTTATAATATTAACTAAGTAATTTTTTTATGTAATTTACTTGATAAATATAATCGATATTAATGATAAACTGTTGATATTTAATATCTTGATTGGCATAAAAAAGTTAAGTGTACAAAAAATCATTCTAAATATGTCAGCAAAATAATTAATCACTGATTGATATATGTGTGATACAATTTATTCTTGATAATTTCATTGATTATCACTGTTTTGTTAATTTATATTTTTTTTATTTGAAACTACATACACTAATGAGTTAATGATGAATAAAACTATTTTTTTCTTCAATATTTTACTCATTCATATTAAAACGGTTAAAAAAAATATACTTTTTTTATTTAGAATGCATATAATAACTTAAACTATTTAAAATATTATTATGCTTTCAACATCCTATTTGTCAAATATATATATATATATATATATATATATATATTAAGTAAATTGCTAAAATTTAATCCCTATGCATTATTCAACATTAATTATTTAAAATCGTTAGTCATGCTAACATAGTCTAAAAAAGGAGGAGTTTTTTCTTCAACAATTGCATGCAAAATTTGAAGTTAGATTTTATATCGAGGTACCTGCTGCCATATATTGTCGTTCGTTGGACAAGTAGTGTGCATAAATATTCCACATTTATTTTCCAATAAACAAGTAGTGTGCATAAATATTGCAAATTTATTTTCCAATAAACAAGTGGTGTGCATAAGAGTAATGCTTATAGATAGAATTATAATATCTTCCGTGGAACTCGAACTCCAGGGACGAAACTACTTTTTGGTGTTATACTAAAATGTTTTTTTTATATAAACAAAGAATTATTAAAAGTTTATTATGGATTTATTTGTAGATGATTTTTATTTTGAAAGTGAATGTTCATTTTAAATACTTTAAGCTTACTTTACCAAAAAATTATAATTATAATATATTAGTCTGCCCCCTACTATCTTGTTCTCGCTCCATCCCTATCGAACTTTAATACTTTTTACGAAAAAATAAAATTCCTAATAATTTTATAAATTATTATTAGTTGAAACCTTCGGCAACTTGAATGAGGCGTCATTTTCTTAATTGTTATCAATTTGGATGAATCAACTTGAATGAGCCACTTCACCAACTTGGATGAAGTTTTTTGCATCAACGAAAACTCCCATATCTTGCTTTGTGTTATTTTGTTTTTTTGTTTTTTGTATTAATTCAGGATCATTTGCATTCATGGAGACATCTTTTAGGATCAAATTTGCCATTATTTGTTTCGCATAAAAGTTTGAAATTTTATTTCTTAAAATTTTGATTCCAAGGATTTTAAAGTGGAAAATTACCATTGAATATTAAATTACTTATGGAAAGGAAATAACATTGACGTCAGAGGTGAAGAAGTTGAAGCTGAAGATTTAGACCTTGATGTACAACACTGTTCAAGCAGGTCATTATAAAAAACAAAACTATGTTAGCAAGAAAGAAGAAGACAAAGCAATTCATAGCATCTGAATAATGGATGGAACAATGTAAAAAAATAGTAAATAACAAATTAGCATTCATGAAATGTTAATATTAATATTTCAATCCATATTTCATGTTTGTATTGCAGCCTAATAACTTATTTCAGCAATGTTTACTTTTTTCAATGAGATTGTCCTCTCTATGAATCCAATATGAGCTCAATGAAGCTGCATCAGTTGTATATCTCAGGCTTCAGAACACCAATGAAGGGCAAATTCCTATATAGTTCATTGTAGTCCATGCCGTAGCCGACCACAAAATAATCTGGGCACTGAAAAGAAATAACAAGAGAAGGATTATTAGGGGATAACATAGGTTTTGAAGGGGATTATTCATGTTTCACAATTATCTGTATAACTAGGGATGAACATCATATATCATTTCCTTAAAATGGAGAAATTACTATAACTCGAAAAAAAAATGAATCTAGACATCTATCCTGATTCTAGACACTTGGGTAAAAGCAATCCTCATACCTCAAAACCATGATAAAATTTCCCTTCTCCAATGAGTTCGATATCGACTTTTCTTCTCGCAGGTTTATCAAGGAAAGTGCAGACGGATACAGAGCTTGCACCTTTAGCTCTCAGGTGCGACATGAGACAGGAAAGTGTGTTACCAGTGTCTACAATGTCTTCAACCTATAACACAAGAAATTACTTATTAAACTGGAAAAACTTTAGTTGACAAATATGAAAGAAAACAAAATGAGTCCTAATGAAGAAGAAAAAAGAACCAAGCAGGCACAGTTGGTATCAATACATCATGCACTGAAAGTGCAGATACCTTTGAAGCAAGAGATTTTAAGGTAAATCTCATTGCATAGAAGATGAAGATAATGGATGTCTCTCTTCGATCTATCTATTCATCACACATGAGTTGAAAGAAATACAAGAGATGATGAACTAAGAAAATATTATAGAAATAGATAGAAATCAGAAAGACAATAGAAACATAATACAGTTTGTCATATGATTCGTTGCAAGAACGCTCGTCAAAAGAAATGCACCAATCTAATTTCTTCTAAAGATTCATGAAAGATATTATTATCATCATTAACAAACTCGCAAAATAATATGTATAAAAAAAGTTGAAAATCAGATGACAGATCAATGTTATAATACTATCAACTCTCTTCAAGCAAAAAAAAAAAAAAAACTGAACCTCCGAAGAAGAATATTCTTTTCTGTTTTTTCTTCAGGGGGAGATGAATTTCTGTTTTTTAAAATAAAAGTTAGAAAAGAATCTGTATTCAGCTTCATATGTCTAGTTTACTTGTAAGGTACTCATTCTCATGCCAAAGATAGATGGAGGCTAAACGCCAGACTCAAGCCAGCAGTTTTGCTGAACCCAATTTCAAACTGTTTACAGAATACAAAAAAAAAAATCAGACAAACACATGACTGAAGCTAGCACGAATTTCACAATAAACAAAACATTTTCATCTGAATCAGGCTTTAGGCCCACCAACCATTTATGATATCCCTTCATCTGAATCACTTGTTAAAAGGATATAACCAGACCACTAGCAGAAACTCCAAAGAACATGCCACTAAACATTAAAAAACATGGAAACTAAAAGAGCCACAAGTTCCAAAAGTTTATTTTAACTACTCCTTTGTTTAGATAACTCATAAAAACACAATTAAATTTAAAATTATATTCTAAAGCATCACATTGAGATTTTTCACAGAAAATAATCAATTTACACAAATTATATGCAGAGTATGCTAAATTTGACTGAAACAGTCCAAGCATCTATTTTTATACAATTCTAGTAGAAAAAGATACTTTTTTTTTCTCCTTTCCTTGCTGCAGTTAAAAGCAGCAAGTTCAGAGCATATGAACTCGCAACTACAACAAGTGTAACAAGGGAAGGACCAGAAAACTATTACCAAGATGACATGCTTTCCCGTGATGTCGAGCTTGAGGTCGCTGGAGATCTTGGGGACGCCGCAGGACTCGGTGCCGGAGCCGTAGGACTCGACCCGGATGACGTCGATGGTGGCCGGGACGGACATCTTACGCACGAGGTCGGTGAGGAAGAGGAGGGCGCCGGTGGCGACTCCGACGAAGGCGAGGCGACACGAACTGCCCTTGAAGTCGCGCGATATCTGGGCGGCGATCTCGGCGACGCGGCCGGAGATCTCCTCCGCCGTCCACAGCACGCGCTCGATGTCGGAGTCGGAGCCCATGTCGGAAAGACGAGCGGGACGGCCGGTGATGGTGAGGACGAGGTCGCAGAAGAAGAAGAAGAAGAAGAAGAAGAAGAAGACGACGTGGTATTCTCCCAAGCGGCGTGAAGAAGGGATTTGGACATAATACCAAATAATTAATCGGAAGCGATTTAAAATATTATTATTATTATTATTATTATTATTATTATTCTTATTATTATTATTATTATTATTATTTTGTAATTTTTATATTTATCCTAAACTTGAAAGTTGAAACACTAAAATGTACGTATTAAAATAATATAAAATTATAAGGGGGCAGGGAGCGTGTAGCGCACTTTTAGTGTTGTGCGTGTAGCGCAACAGAAAGTAACGACACTATCTGTACAAAAACATTTGGATACTGTTCATTTATACAAAAAGTATTGTTATTTGCTATACAAGTGCGATACCCATTTCTTTTTCCAAAATTTATAATTAGAGCGATAAGTAAATTTTTATTCTAGATTTTAAGTTTGAATTTTTCTATGTGTGCAGAATTTTTTTTTGAAAACCTCACTCGTAATTCGAAACGACATAGATTAATTATATAAAAAAATAAAAAAACTCTAATGATAGTAAAAAAAAATAGAATATATAAATGAAGAAAACTAAGAGTGCATACAACTTTGCATCTCATCATATTATCCACATTATTAATTTTAAATCAATATGTAAATTCAATTATTCTCTCATTTTATTATTTTAATGTATTGCATGAGGTGCAGTTCAAAATACTATACACCTCTTTTTCCAAAAAAAAATTGCACCATTAGAATTCATAGTAATATTTTTTTTCATTATAGCATTCTTTTTCTTTGGACGGTGCAAACGATGTTTTTTGGTTTATTAATAATTTAATATATTCTCATCTTCGAATAGGAAATATGTATTTAATAGATAAGCGAAAAAAATATAGAGTGCTATTGCAGTTTTAAAATAATATTGTTTCAAACCATCGCCCTATCTCTATTAACGATTTAATTATTCTTTTTTTAAGGATCTTAAATTGTTTTTCATATTGATGTAAACGAAAACTATTCAATAAAAATAAGAAGACGCAAATGCAAATCAAATTCCTAATAAAAATTTTGCTTCCTTATTGGTTATCACTACTTTTTTCATTTTTATAGAATCCAAATAAAATTTAGATTAAACGTTTTAAATTTTAATGTAGATTTGAGATGTAAAAATATAATCATGTTTGATTATTTTTTTGTCCCTCGTCTTTTTCATTTATTATCCACCTAATTTGGAAGAATAAAATTCTAACTTTATTATGCAGCCAAACATGTCCTATGGATTTTAATAGTTCAAAGAATTAATATCAAACATATGGCTCTTCATTTTTTTTTATATTTTACATTAATTGTTACCTTTTCAATAGTCTAAAAAAAAGGAATACACGTGCCTATTTTTTGGACAGATATTAAAAAATGCCAAGTTTTTTATAACATTAAAAAGTAAAGGATAAAGTAGGTAAGAATATGGGTGGCATTACTTTTTCGAAAAAAAAAACAGATAAAGTAAAAAATTAAATTATGTTTTGGGTGTTCGGAAATCGAATTCTTTTATGAAAGAGATTAACTATAATTATAAATATAAATTTATAAAGATCTAAGTTTGGCAACACGTTCACTGTTGCTGAATTTTATGCTGGATTAATTTTTTTAATTTATCACATATTTTCCAAACCTACTCAAATGAGACTATAACATTTCTAGACGCCTTAAAGAATCTATTCTTGCATTAAATGATATGAGTCACATTTGATGATATTTGAGATATTTGATTAAAAATAAAAAAATAATTTTGATCTTATTTTTTAATCAAATAGGATATACATCAACAGAAATAAGTGAAAAAAAGTTTTTTTCGGAAAATTAGTAACTTTTATTTGGATTGATTCCATGTAAAACTATAATTTGGACTAAAATTACAACTAAATAAGATTTTAAAACTTATAAAGTCAACATGTATCGATAAGCGAGATGAATCATGAAATGAAGAGATAAATCAAATTATAATAAAATTATGAAAAATATTCAAGTCTTTAATTCTTCTCGAACTGCGTTAGTAGTCTATTTTCATAAAATCTTGGACCACTCTTTTCATTCCACGGTTCCACCTTTTCCATGGTGAATGAACTTTAATGAAAAAAAAATGAATTTAAATTTAAATTATTTCTGAATATGTAAGAAAATAATAAAAGTGTCTTGAAAATATGAAAGGGAGAATATTAAAAGGGGACATTCACTTCTCAAATCTACCCTTTTATGTTGTAGTTAATACGAAAGGATCTCGTTAGTGTTACTTCTCAAATCTTAATATCACTTATTTTATAATTATATTATTATTACTTTATATAATAAAAAAATAATTTGAACAATTTACTTGGTTACCAAATAATAAAAAGTTAAAATTTATTTTCATAATTTTTATTAAAACAAACAACTACTTAATCGTGGCATTAATATGAATTAAATTGATTAAACAGCTATACATTAAAGAGTTTATGTTAGTAATATGAATCAAATTGACATAAAAATTTATATGACTATAAAGTAAAATATTTGAATCATAAAATTCATAGTAATATACATAAGAAGCTACATCACTTCGCATTTTTCTATAACAATTTATTTTTAAAATTGAATTTTAAGTTTTAACTTAGTATCTAAAATTGAAGAAAATGAATTGATATAGTGATAATATATATATATATATATATATATATATATATATATATATATATATATATTTGGATGTTCAATACTGAAATATTGATAGTATATTAGACGTATATAATTAATTTTTTGACTATATGATATTATTTTATGAAATAAAATATAATTTTTACGTAAAAGTTTAACAAGTTTGGTGTGAACAACCAGAGCTTGAAGGTGATACCAAATACACCTCTTAATATCATAATTAATCTTTCAAGTCTATAAATAAACCTTTCCTCAAAATATTGTATAAGAAATAATGAATAATGTTGAAATGGCTTATTACTCTAAAAGGAATAAGTAGAATAAAGAAAAAAATTCAAAAGTCAATTCCAAATTAAAAATGTATTTTTTTAACATTATTAATTATAAAATTTGAAGAGAATCGTTATTAATCCTATAATAATTAAGTGAAGGATGAATATTTCTAATCGTCCCAACAATGGAACATTCATGGAAAAATAACTTTTACATGATTTGTAACACCACCAATTTCATTCAAGATATTGTTCGCTTTGAGCTCATATGACCCGCACAAATTTAAAACGCGTCTTGAATGATAAATGAGGATGCTACGTATAAGCTCATGACCACCTCCGTTCAAGTGAGCACGCGAGGTTGGCTCTGATACCTTTTGTAACACCCTCAATTTCATTCAAAATATTATTCGTTTTGAGCTCATATGGCCCGCACGAATTTAAAACACGTCTTGAATGATAAGGGAGGATGCTACATATAAGCCCATGACCACCTCCGTGTTTTGTCCATGTGAGACTAACTTTCATTCTCATCATCATTTAGGGCCTTACATGATTAACCATTTAGCATACATATAGATAGCATGCATTAATTAAATTAGTGTTTTAGAAGTGATCGAAATGAACTACAGCAGCAGAAAAAAAATTAAATAGTATTCATCAGTACAAATTAATGAAGATGGGGACAAGCCTATGTTAAATAGTATTCACGAGATTTTTGGGGCTCTATGTTAATGGATGACTGCCTTCTGCCAGGTTCATTGAAGTCACGTAGCCAACAGACTCTATACACAAAGAAAAAAATGGAAGTGCTCCCTACTTATCCTTACATTTTTAACCCTAGGATGTTAGATCTATGGTGACTTAATTTAGGAGAGAGAAAAAAAATAGAAGAGAGAAGATTTAATATCATCCTACGATTAAAAATGTAGGAAGGATGGTGCTCCCTACGTAGGGAGCACCTATATTAAACCCTATACAAAAAGCATACATTGACTTTAAGTAGGGAGCACCTGCATTGAACCCTATAAAAAAGCATACATTGACTCGATGAGTCTCCATTAATGGGAAGCTCACTTGTAACATAAAATCCATCTACGTATTTTAATGCTCCAAGTACAAATATAATTAATTTATAATAAATAAGCTCGACTTATTTCCATTTAAGTAAATTTTGTTAGAATATTTTATAAATATTCTTATTATGTAGTCAATATTATTAAAAAATATTTTAGTTGGAGTGAAATTTTAATTTTACTTTGATTTGATTAAATTATTTTACTATCAATCGTTCATTCGATTATTTCATGAACGTATCGAATTAAAGTTAGATAATCATAATTTTTTTTTGTCATTAGGATTATATGATAGACTTATTCCTATTTTTTATAACTTCATGATGGGATTAAGAGAGATAAATCAATTTATGAATGTCGATGACTTTATCTTTCGCTGTAATATTACCAAATAATATCTCCACTCCGCAATTTAGATTAATTTTATTGACTAACATTAGGGACGTGTTTGTCTTACTTGTTATTTAATGTTGATAAATATCTTAAGAGCTAAAATTTATAGTAAAATATAAGTAATTATATGTTTGGATAAAAGTATTGATCATATCAATAAATAATTATAATATTTATTTAAATTAATATCAACTAAAATATTTTCGAAATTATATAGTAATAATAAAAAAATATGAATAAAAGAGTTTGGTTAAAAGAATAAGTTAAAAATTTAAAAAATAAGTAGGAAATAAGTAGTCATGCATTTTTATATATGATATAGTTTCTCAAAAGCTAGAATTATATATGTATATATCTTTGTTACTCACATATATTCTAAGGAGAATACTATCTTTTCTTGGCATCAAAGATCGAGCTCTATAAATATATACATATTAAGTGACTTTGAGAAATGATTCAGGATGCAGTTTTTGCTAACTAATTTGATGTTGCAGGAATTAATTAAATGAACTAAACATGTTACAGATTTAGTTGAGGATGTAGGATGTCTATCACACCTTAATTAACTAAAAATATAACTCTTTAATAGTAAAAATTAATTAATATTCCGAGTAAATAAAGCATAAAAATAAACTTTGTTGAATCCAAATATAAAAGCAGCCATGTACTGTGGGCAATATGAGAGCCTCCATGCATGGAATCCTATTCTTCGCATTGCTCAAATTAAGGGGTAATTTAATTTGATATAGTTATAAATTTGAAATATAAATATTTATAATTAAAAATTTTGATATGATTTATATTTACGAGAGTTACTTTTTCTTAGTTTGTATAGATATAAATGAAAATCTGAAAAATGAATTATATTATTTGATTAAATTTAAAATTTGATATAAGTGTTTAGTTAGAATTTAATATTATTATATATAAATAATTAATTAATTAATTAAGTGAAATATAAGTGAATTTATTTTTTTTTATTTTTGATGTACTTGCCATTACTTGTAAATGAATTTACAACACAATTGTCATGTTGTAAACGGAGTTACATGCAGTAGGTAACTTTACAGTTGGCCAAACATGATTTCTCACATTTACAGCAATTCCATGTACTTGTACAACCAATTACAGCTAAACAAACAAACCCCTAAATAGAGCATAAGGAGATATCCAATCATCAATAGTTAGTTGACTTATAAATCTTAGTATAAAGATGTTTCAAATTTGGAAGAGTGACCACTCTAAATTTTTATATTTTACTATTAAAACTTTTTACTATTGAGGCCATATAAATTATTTATGTATTTTTTTTATTCTTCAAGGATTGCACAATTTTCTATACTTTTTTTTCTCACATGACAGGATATTCCTATTGCCACTCCTAAATTTTTAATACCACTTCTTTGTTAAATAATTTTATTCTTTATTCTTAGTGCCAACTTTTGTATAATATATAAAATATGATATAAATAAGGATAAAATAATTATAAAACGAATGACATTAAGATGTGAGAAGTGATATTAATAAGATTCACATTATATTATTATGCATTCTATTATTCGGATGTGATTATTGTCACTCATAAATTTTTAATGTCACAATTTTTTTTACTATTTTATCATTATTTTTAGTGTCAACTTTTTATAATATATAAATATATTATATAAAGTAAAAATAAAATAATTACAAAACGAGTGATATTAAGGTTTGAGGAGTTACATTAATGAAATTCTATTATTTAGCTAAATCACACAAATGCATTTTAGTTGTGTATAGAATTTTTTTGTATATTATTTTATTTTAAAATATGTCAACGAAAACATACTAAGTTTTGATTTGCTACTTTATAATTATTATATTTTATCTTCATATTTACCATAAAAACCCATACATATCTTTATCATTATTAAATCAATATATTGAGATGATATATGCATACGATCAAAGGCGGAGCCAAGGAGGTGTAAGAGGGTGCACTGACACCCCTAAACTCAATTAAGTATTTTCTTAGTAGTTGTACTTGAAGTCCGATTAGCTTGATACTAGAAATGATGGTAAGAAGAGGTTATGGATTTGATTCCTTACTTATTCATCTTTTTTCCAATTTTTCTTATAATTAGTTTACATTTCCCATTCACTTTCTTATTAATTCCATAAAATAAAATTTATTTATATTATATTAATATTTATTCATTCATTAATAATATTATATATATATTAAAATATGCATTTCTTTTTATTAATGTATCATAATAATGTACTTATTTATTTAATTTCTCAGTTTTTCATTTTTTTCCTATACTTAGTTTACATTTATCATTTTTACTTTCTTATTATTTATTCTTTACTTTTACCCAAATATTATTTAATATACTCTTCCATAAAATAATATTTACTTATATTACATTAATATTTATTCATTCATTAACAATATTATATATATATTAAATTATACATTTCTCCTTATTAGTCTATAATTGTGTCATAATAATCTACTTATTTATTATATTACATATATATTTTTATTTTCTTATTATTTATCCTTTACCTTTATTCAATTATTAGCTTATATTATTTCATAAAATATTATTTATTTATATTATATTAATATTTATTTATTCACTAAAAGTATAATACATTACAAACTTTTACTTATTAGTCTATGACTATATTATATATATAATCATATTATTTTGTCACATGTATAGGATAATATTGTCAAATTTTGTTTTTTCAATATTCATATATTTTATTCAATCATATATTAGTGTTATAATATCATAAATTCATATTTTTAAATGTTCTCACGTTTTTTCCTTTCTTTTTTTTAATGCTTAAAATAAAAAGTAATATTTATTTTAATCTCTTGAGTTGCATTAAGCCATGCAAATAAAATATTAAAAATTATAATTATAAATATAAATTAATATTCAAAATAACTTTTTAATCATATAAATAATTATATGATTAATTGTGCATCCTCTGGATAAAAATTCTGGCTCCGCCGTTGCATACGATAAAGAATTTAATTTTCGTGATTACTTTTTAAAAACTGTAGTTTTAAAATAAAGTAACACCCAATGAATATTCTATACACAAATAAAACATATCATATAATTTAGCTAAATAATACAGAATAATAAAAGGTATAATATTATAATGGGAGAAAAAAATATGGTGGAGGGTATGAAAAAATGTGCATTCTTCAAGGAATGAGAAAGGTATATATGAAGTCAATAGTGGATGCATGTGCCTTCCTAAGCCTACAAGTGCAAGGCATTGGATAATTATAAAAATTGCCTATCTCATGCTTGTTGTACGTGCACGAGGTGTAAAACTTATTTCATTCCAATCTTTTCCTCTATAATTAAATATGTCAAATTCATTGCAATCATTTAATGTAATTGAATATATCAAGTACGTTTATTTTATTTTTCTATTAGTATAAAATATCATTATTTTATTGTGAACATTATGTTCTTTCTCTTACACTTTTTCTAAACTTTTTTTTGGCTCATAATTTTGTCTTCCCCTTTCAAATACAATATTTTAACTAATGTGAATTGTGTGAATAATCTTCTTTAATTTTAATTATGATTAATTGTTAGTTACTTTTTATTTCATATTAAATAATATATTTTTCTCTTATAAACTTTTAGTCTTCCCCCATTTTTCCAATAGTTTACACTGATTTTTTTACCAGTAAATATATTTTATATGATATTTTGAAAACAAGCCCCTATTGAATATAATAGAAAATATTTATATATTAGATATTTATTATTTTCTTATATATTGTTATATTAATTGAGTGAACTCATTCGAGATACTTTACATTTTAGAAGGTGAGAAGAATCTTTCGAGTAAAACCTGCCCACTTTTTCTTTTTTTTCTTTTATGGGTAGACTGCAACTAGCTGCCTTAAAGATTGTTCCATGCGCGCATGTCGGGCAACGAGGTGAGAACCACCAGGTCGCCATCGCCGTGCATTCCATTGTAAGCATAGTGCATTGGAATGGAAGGTGTAATAGACAATTAGAGTTCGGGTGTAACATCTCCAAAATCAGATTTTGCCACCTGATAAAATCATGACTTCAGAGACGCTATCACACAATATCATTACCTATAATTTGACCATTTGATGGATCAACTAAAGAGCTACATCATATAAATATAATACATAAAAACTAAACATCTCTGCTATATAGAAAATATTCAGTCTCTTACATCAATTTCAACAAAAGACTAAAATCCAACAATAGACTATAACATAATACTAAAATGATAGAGTTCATCATCCTCTCCATGACAAAATCATAAGACTTAATCTTAGACCAGGATCCTCTGCCATGTGCAAGTAGACCATCACGAGCTGCATTATCATCAACACCATCATCAGTACCTAGTTATTCTCAGGGCGACCTGCAAAATTGAATTAGCAAGGGAGATAAAACATCTCGTGAGTTTTGACACTCAATATGTAAAAGACATAATTAAGATACTCAATATGGAACTGAAATATCAATTTACAAAACTTTAACAATTTCAATATAACAATTCTTTACCTTTCAATCTCAATACTCCATGGATGGCAGAAGTAGCAATTAATGTTTCATTTGGCGAGGTCCATATATTTTCTTTTCAATATACTTAAGCTATCATCAATCTATATCATTGTCTATTTATCTTGTCTTACATGAAGCATTCATTATCAATCAATGTGAGCATTTATTAATGCAAGAAGATTCAGATTATCCCCCCGGTGCCAATGTGAGTCTCTCTCTGACCAAATCTCCATGTCCATACAATAGTTCCCGAATGAACATAATAGTTTCCTGGAGAAGGAACACAATAGTTCTCAAAAAAACATAATAACAATAGTCCCCTAAAGGGGGGTCCTCCTCTTCAAGCTTAAGTTCAATCACAATTATTATACTTTTTAAATCCTATCTTAAGTTATGTTATCATTTAAGGACACTTAAACCTACACCCCTCCACAATTCATATCCAAATAATCAATACAATCACCATAATCATGAAAACAACATTAATGGAACTTAGTAATATAGAGGTCACGGCCCCGTGACAGGTCTGTCACGGTCCGTGACTATTATGTCACGACCCATGATGTGATAGTCACGGCCTTGACAACATATGGTCATCTTCGTTTAACAATGTAACGGCCCGTGACAAAGTGGTCATGACCGTGACGGAAGAGGATAAGTTCTGGTCACGGCTCGCAATGAGCGACCAATTTAACCTTATACTTGCCATCACGGCCCGTGATGAAGTTGTCACGGCCGTGCCTGGGTGTGTTCTTTCCATCGTCACAACCCCGTAACCAGATGGTCACGGGCGCGATTACCTCCGTCACGGCCCGTGACATGGTCGTCACAGCCGTGACGGGAGTTCTGGGTGAATCTCGTCTACTGCCGCCGTCCTCGACTGCTTCTGTCACGGCCGTGATGGGGAATTCCTGGGCGAAATCCGCCGTGTCGTCCGTCCGACTCCCTCCGTCACGGCCGTGACAGAAATTTTTTGGGCGAACGCCGCCCCTTTTCTTCTCCGAATCGATCCGAGATTCTTTCCTATAGCTACATTAATATATGGAGATCTTTAACACTATATTTTCTCCATTTTTGGCCTTAACATCTACATTATAAGCATCTTATATTTATGAACAGATCTCTCTAATCAATCTATTATGTAGAGGAACTTTTCTAGGGCAGAACATGATATATTCGTCATGGGAGTTAAAATCAGAATAATAGCATATGATCATCATATAGAATTCATCAATAATGTCAATAGAAAGCCTAGCATGCATCGATCTATCAGGAAAACCTATTATACGAGAATCAGCCATTTTACATACATTTATCTTCTATATGTCTCACGCCTTGGATGGTCTCTCTCCTTCTGCGCGTTGTCCTCTGCGTCACCTCCGCCTGACACCAATCCCGTGGTTAAAGTTTGAGAGAGAGAAGAAAGAAGAGAGGAGAAGGAGAAGAGAGGAGAGAAAACTCACCTGACGGCTAGGGCATAATTTTAGGTTTCGAGAAATTATTTTCTTAAGGTTAGAGATTTATATAGGTGAGGGATTAGGGTTTGGATGGATTTTTAATTGGCCCAAACACTTATTTAATGATCTTTTAATCTAGGCCGTCCATTTATTGTGATGGAGATTTGAGGTATTACATTGAGTGTTTGAGAAAATAATGGTTTAATGGGGAATATTTTGATTGCTTGACCGACGTGATTAAGATATAACTTGATTTGATATAATTATAAATTCGAAATATAAATCATTGCAGTTAAAAATTTTATTATGATTGTTATTCATAGTAGTAAATGTAAATGAAATTTTTTGAAAAATGAAATTATATTATTTGATGGAAATTAAAATTTTAATATTAATAGTTAATTAAAATTAAATATTATCATATAACAATAAATAAGTAAAATATAAATGATATTTAAATTATTATTATTTTTTTTATTTTTTGATGTGAATGCACTTATATGTAATTATATTCTTCCTATGCAGTAAATGCAATACTTGTTGTAATCATATTTATATCAAATCAAACACGAGATTCTTATTTATAATTGGAATTCTAATTATCACTAAATACATTAAATCAAATACACTATAAGGTTGGCTCCTAAATGTACGAATTCAATTGTCCATCTTTCGAAGCAGGATGAATTCACACTACGAGAAAACTCAAATTTTATGAACAATATATATATATATATATATATATTTATATAAAAGGCGGAGCCACGTGGATTCCTGTGGATACACTCATTGAATAAAAAAATCAATGATAGTAATGCTGCACACTAGCATTTTAATTTAGATGGATAGAAGTACTAACAATCCATTGGGAGATTGCTAGTTTGAGCCTTCTCTCATCCTTCGTTTTCTTAGTTTTTTTTATAAATGATTGATTATCTAGTTTTTACTTAGACATAAAATTGGCCACTCTTAATTAACAAGTAACCATCATTAAAAAACTAATAATCAATATATACATATATAATATATATGTCTTATGATTTTTATATTTTATGTTCAATAACTTATATATTGAAAAATGATTATTTTACTCTTAAAAAGAATGCCATTATTAATAATTTTTATTTTATAAAAATAAAGCCTTGTAAATATTGAGATAATGACCTTTCTTAATTTTATATTTTTTTACGTTATATAAATTAATTTTATGATGAAATTAAAATAAAAAAATATACAATGACTCTCTAACTTAGTTCTAAAAAATTAGATATTAACTTGATCTTTTAAATTAATAGTCATCAAATTAGTTAATAATTAACTTTTATTCATTTTTTCAAATTATATATTTTATATTCTTTCCATTATCTTAGTCGTTTCTCATTATTCAATACTTTTTTCTATTAAAGTATCACTTTTTCATCTCATTAAAATTACATTTGAGATGCAATACTATTTAAAATAAATATTAATTATTATTTTTAAATTTATTAAAAAAATATATTTTAACACAAAATTTTATATTTATTTTTGTTATGATTTATTTCTTATAAATATATAAGTGTTTTTAAATTGTGAAATTTAAGATATTTTTAACTTAATATTTCCAATTATTAAGTTTTCTATCTATATTTCTTAAATAAGGATTTGAATGTTATAGTTATATGTGGTAGTTGAACATTTAAGTGTGATATTATATTTAAATAATTGAATTATGGATTAGAATAAAAATGATATTTATATTTAATTCTAATTTGATATTTTATTTATCAAATAAATTTAAATATATTATTTTTTATATTCATACTTTTATATGTTTAATAAATTTCTTTGGATATATATATATATATTATATGATTATTTATTTTTAATATATATTTAAGTGTATTATAATGTTCTCTTGCTCTCTAGTACACTTCCTCTCCTCATTATTCCGTGGACCTACTCTCATTCTCACTCTAGTTCACTTTCTTATGGATATGAAAAGAATTGTATTTACTAAAGAAAATTACAATGCAAAGAACAAGCACAGTAAAAATATTTACCTGTAATGCAAAATGCAGCTAAGCAAGTTACCAAACTAGCCCTAAGGGCAAAGTTGGCGGATCTTTCTGAGATGAATAACATAATTGCCTTTAATTTAATTTATGCTATTCATCAATCTAATACCATCTTAAAGATTAGTTTTGTTTATATTTGTATGTCATTTGGCTTCACACTTCATCATCATCAACTTCGAAATGCCATATACACATATACAATGTATGTCAACTTTGTCATCCAACCATTCAATTTCACACTGGACATATGCACCTAACTTGTGAATGCATTTTTTGACCAATTGCAAAAGGTCTTTCATTCCCCACTTCCTACTTCAAAATTTGAAATGAACCAACAAATGTTAACAAATGATTTTTTTTTTTTGCATTTCTAGCACTCATTGCCTTTCTTTTCAAAAAATAAAAAAAGACCTCTTGGTCTCTACAACATAAACAAATTGTTGCCTTATTTTGCTCCCATTCGAAGTGTGTACACCAAGAAGAAAATTCGACTACATTGTTCAATTTATGATTATAGATGGGTAGCATAACTGTTTGCTCTTTATGTATCTTTTTTGTTGATCTGTGGGTGATGATCTCAATGCAAACGAGTGGATGCTTCAATCACTTCTCAACCACATTGATACATTACTTGAGAAAGTCCTTTCAATCATCGCTGTGAATATAGCAAGGATAAAATGAAAGTAAGAACTAGTGAGAAGCATGAGGGATGACAAATATTTGAGTAAAACTAAAAAGTAAATTCAAATGACAATTTTTTTACAAGTACAATCAGTTTCTATATCAGAAATTAGACAAGCAAATGAAACACCACCACAAAAATGACAACCGAAAAATCCCTTAATGGATCGTCAAGCAAATCAAATCAAATTGTGGTGCAAAGTTCGCAATATCAAGATAAAACACTTCTAGGGAATTAAGCACAAACACTGAGACTCACCTATTTCCTTAGGAAATTTTCAATAGTTCATGGAATGCTTCTTGCGGTATATCTACAGATCCCACACGCTTCATGCGCTTTTTCCCTTCTTTTTGTTTCTCCAAAAGTTTCTTCTTGCGAGTAACATCACCACCATAACATTTTGCTAGAACATTCTTTCGCAGTGCTGAGAGTCTGAAACAAGGACAAAAGAGGAATAAAGAAACTATTCTGCTTTAAATGGATCAAGGATTGAAAATTGATTTTCATATGATTAAATGATAAACTTATATGGAGTTAAATAAGTTAATAATGCACTCTGCAAATTCAGAGATAAAAAACAAGCTGAATAACTTTCAGCTATAGTCCTCCAATTTTTATCTCAATTTTTTTAGTCCTTCAATTTTATATTTGCATCCATCATTTTATCGACTAAAATAATTTTTTGTTTAATTTTGCTAATTGAATGTGTCCAAATAAATATTTCACATCACTGTTATAAGAATATATGTCATGTCAATTTCACGTCCAGTCAAATGAAATTATTTTTTTTTATCCAATGCTTATCCTAGATACAATAGTTTCATATGACGTGAACTGAAACCAACATAAACTGAAACCAACATAACATATTTTATTATAATGATTATAATGTTTACATGGACGTACTCGATCAACAACATGAAACAAACATTTTAACAGATAAAAGGATCAAACGAGCAAAACATACAAAGTTGAAGGACTAATAGTGTAAGAAAAAAAAAGTTGAGGACAAGAAGAATATTTGAACTAAACTTGGAAGACAACATGAAAATTACCCCAAACAAGTTGCAAACACTTCAGCATAAATGCATATTATGTACATTACTTACGTCTCTCTTGCAATTATCTTTGAACCGATTGCAGCTTGTATAGTTATCTCAAACATTTGCCTGCAGAAATATTTTATATGAAACCAAAGATTCAAATATCTTATCATAAAAGAATAATCCCATATTCCTCTTAGATGTCATACCTGTCTATAACATTCTTAAGTTTGTCCACCAATTCACGGCCTATCCTCTGAGCCTTCAAGTTATGTACTATGGTTGCCATTGCATCAACCGGTTGACCATTTAGGAGGATATCAAGCTTAACCAAATCGGATTCCTGATATCTGTAATTAAAACAGAGGATGTTACAACAATACTATGTAGGAAAATTACGATTCTGAATAACGAAACTCTCTTCCCGTCTTGCGTGAGATGTTCTGATCCATATATTGATACGAAGATTATGCTGTGATTAAGAGTTATCATTACAATTATAAGGCAAAAAAATTGTGCTATATGGCAAGAAGATCAACTTTGAGTCCACTTAAATGCTTGGAACTTGAGATGCACTATTTTTTTTTGGAGAGAGAAATTTGAGATGCACTAATGCTAATAGAAATTTGAGTGAAATAGAACATCCGTTCTATAGGCTCATACAACTTTCCTTGAACACTAAGGAGACAACAAAGTCTGGTGGATGAATTGAAACCTCTTCATCAAATCATGATTAATGGCTGCGATCTCTTTTGAGATCAAAGCTGTGGTGGATAGTTTCCTAGTTGGCTCATGGGTGATTAGGGTTGGTCAATAGGTATTCTGACAGACCCAATAAACTAATGCAAATAGAATCAAATCAAATAAAATAAAAATGTTTTTTAAGCTTCTTGCAGAAAAGTAAAAAACATTTAATATGCATGAACATGATTGCGCATCAACAATAACGTATAACAATCGTCTTTTAACACTTCATCAGAATTAGCACCTGTCAACTGCTTCAGTGCAAACATTTTTCTTCTTTAATCCAAGCTAACTAATATTGACATAGTATCAGATTAAAGCCATTTTTATTTTTGACAGGTTAAACAATCTTTCTTGGAAGTAGGCAAATAATATTTAGCCACTACACCCAAAAAGAAAAAAAAATATTTAGCCATGAGTAGTTAAATATATATGCATTAAGAGCATATGTACACAATATTATAACTTTAGCAAATAGCTTGGTGAGAGAGTGGATACAATTTTGATTATTGGCTGCATAATCTCATTGTAATGTAATGCATTGAACTTCTAATAAATTGGATGATTACTCTTGGTAACCATCCTTTGATTTCTCAAAAGAAAAAGAATTAAGAGCATATGTACTCTTTGCTGAAAGAATCACATGGGGATGGGGCATTAGGAAACGACATGGTTTTCAAATTAGTGTCAGCTAAATAATTGAAGATGAAATCAGTGGATGTCTGGATAGTACACATAAAAAGTAAATAATGATTAACACATCGCAAAAAAAATTTTTAAAAAGAAAACTATCCTTAAGAGATATAGAAAATACTCCTTCCTATACCAGTATACTCGAAAAGGATATTGAACACTTACTCAGAATCTTCATAATCGAAGGTGGCATACCCAGACGTTATACTTTTCAACTCATTGTAGAAGTCCACAATTATTTCTCTCAATGGCAATTGATATTTCATTAGTACTCTCTGGCTGTACGCATGAAGTGGTTAATGGAGGTCAAAATATTGCATAATTCATGACAATATATGAAAGAAAAGAAAACTTATTACCTACTGATAAAAGAATATTCTAGTTGTTCTCCTCTCCTTTCTGAGCATAATGTAATAATAGGTCCAACATACCTGAGTATAGAAGAAAAGAATAAGGTCTACATGCAATTCTATTTGATTAACCAACAAAAATGAACTAATAATCCTAAACAGTGGAATAAGGAAGCAGGGCTTACTCACTAGGAGTAATGATGGTCGCAAGAACAGATGGTTCCCAACATGCAGTAACACGTTTTCCAGGATTTGAAGCTAGTGCTGCAGGATTTTGGACTTGCACCTTACTAGTAAAAAGTAAAATTAGATGCTATAAGCCTTTCACCCATCAATTATTATATATACTCTTTTGAGAGAATTAATTATCATATATTCTAAACCAAGTCAGATTTTTGAAAGGATAATTCAATTTATATAGTGTCATACCTGCCATCTGAATATTCAAATACATATGGTACTGTTGGCACTGTTGATATGATTTTGGCTCCATGTTCCTTCAAAAGCAATTGAAATATAAAATAAGATTGACAACCACTATGAAGCAGATATAAACATGCCACTTAATATGATATGATGAGACATATTGTTATGATGGATTGCTCTAGATATTACTAGTAAGTCATTTCCAACATAAGTAAAGAGTTAATAGGATATCTGTTTGTTTCTAATCAATACCTAGAAAACTGGCCACAAAAGAGTGGAAATCTCAGCAATAATATGGGCAAACATCTATTAGCTAAGTATTGCACCATTATCATCTCTAGCATTGAAGCAGCAAGATTATCTTATCTAAAGTAAGCTTGTTATCCTTGTAATTAGTGAAATATATGACAAAACATATATGATAGCATAAAAATAGTAGAAAACAGAATTACTTGTTCAAGGCGCTGATGAAAGACGTCCATGTGAAGTAAACCTAAGAAACCACATCTGAAGAGCAAAGGAAAAAGAAAAACAATAAGAAACAACGGTAGACATAAAACTGAAAAAAACTATAAGCTGATAAGCACAAGTTCATGCTAAAAGGGTAACAAATGCTGCAGAACCTGAATCCCATGCCAAGTGCAGTACTTGTCTCTTTGGTAACGGATACACTAGCATCATTGCAAGTCAATCTTTCTATCGCATGGTTAAGAGCCTCAAAATCAGATCCATCAGCTGGATAAAGGCCGGAGAATACCATGTGCTTTGCAGGCTTAAAACCTGAAGAGTTTACATCACATAGGTAAAGCACAATATCTACTCAGGGTTTAACAGACCCAAAATCTAGGAAGTTAACAAGAAACCCATGAATATGTGAAAGAGCAAAACAATTGATTAGGGTCTAACTTTATAATGACGCCAAATTGATGTGAACAAACCTGGAAGCGGGATCACACTGGTTTTTGAATGATGAAGAGTGTCCCCGATACGTGCCTCTTTTGTGGATCGCATGCCACTCACAACATATCCAACTTGTCCAGTGAAAAGCATTCCAGTAGGGGTAAGTTCAGGGTACATAATTCCAACATCGAATACTTCATAGATCTGGCCAGTTGCTACCGATGAAATCTTATCACCTTTGCGAAGAGTGCCATCAACCACAGCAACATGGCAGATCACTCCTTTATATTCATCATAATAAGAATCTAACAAAAGCATACGCAGAGGCAAATCACATTTTCCAGGAGGAGGAGGAATACGCTCAATGACAGCAGGAAGCACTTGATCAAGTCCTTGGCCAGTTTTCGCAGATGTTAGAAGAGCATCTTCTGGATCAAGGTCAAACAAGGACTTCAACTGGGCTTTAATACCATCTGGATCAGCAGTAGGCTGGTCAATTTTGTTTATAACCGGAATGATGGTTAAATTAGATTCAAATGCTAGATGGAAATTAGCAACTGTCTGTGCTTGGACACCTTGTGCCGCATCAACAACTAAAAGAACACCCTGGCAAGCTGCAAGTGACCTTGATACTTCATAGCTAAAATCAACATGACCTGGAGTGTCAATCAGATTTAGCAAAAAACTTTGTGAGTTTTGTTCAGTGGAGGCATCTAAATGGTTGAATGTGTGCCTATGGAACATAGTTGCAGTCTGTGCTTTGACTGTAATGCCTCTCTCTCTTTCTACCTGACCACAATAAGGTGCAGCAGCATTGAGATTAAGTTATAGCTACTGTTTGTAAACACAATAGCAGGAGTCTAATTATTTTCTCAAGAAACACGTAGGATATGAAAAAATATGTCGACAAAAACTAATCTTAGCTTTGAGAGGTCTCGTCTTAATATAAGATCTCTTGTTTCAAAATTTATTCTTAAATTTTGCCCTTAACAATATCCATTGCATGTCTTTGAGCTGCTTCTTAAGAATGTAGCAACAATGACTTAACAGAATTTCACCACAAACCAGGTTTGCAAGCTCAAAACCTACGGCTGAACATATGGCATTCATAGGTAGAGATTGGACTGATTGTACATGAAACAAGGAGAACTTAAAATTTTGTACCACAGTGGTGATGGACCACACTAATGCATCTCAAAATCCCCATACTCCAGATTGAGCTTCGCTTTATCAAGCTAAGTAAACTTTAAAGCTTAAAATTGTCTGATAACATATAGTGATCAACACAAGCATCTACTCACATGCGTGATTGTCTACTAGTCAACCAGGATGATATTAAATTTGTAACTGTTTTAGTATTTTCCATTTTTATTAGCTTCTGCAGAATTCCAGGTTTTAATGTTATTGTTAATACTATAAGTAGTTCCTTACTTGCTTTTAACTTAATAAATAAATATGAATATATTTTTCTGAGAGCGTAAATATACATGTATTCAGTAGAACTACAACTATTGTATCTATGGCTTGACAATTACTTATTCACATAAGAGCACAAAAGTTAAATTTAGCCCATAGTTGAATCTTATCTCTTTTTTTTTGCAACACCTTTACCTTTCTAGTTTTTCAAAGTCACAACATCCTAGGTTCTAGGAACATCCAAGCATTTTGACACCCTTGCTATTTCAAACCTAGAAAGAAGCATCAGTGGACGTCATGATTTTCATTATTTTCCATTCTGCATATATTTCCTTTTGATTATCAGTGACACATGTGGCGATATAGTATTTTTGCCCTAAAGAGGCACCAGGTTCTTTCTTTTCTTATATTTGGGGTTCTAAAACCATCCAAAATGAGTGGAGAGGTCTTGCTGCCCATCAATTAGTTCATCTTCCGAACATGGAAAATGTCATAGAAACTAAAAGAGAAGCCATGGATAATGTTGTACATCGTTTATGTTTCAACTGTCCTCATATCAACAAGGAACCTCAAGAAATCAAGCATATGTAAATATGTAATACCAGTTCAAACTTGAGTTTTCAACATTATCATATTCTCTAGTTAAGTTCCCTATATCAAACTCGCATTACCAGAGCC
Organism: Pontederia paniculata; assembly: GCA_001647135.1. Lineage (NCBI taxonomy): Eukaryota > Viridiplantae > Streptophyta > Magnoliopsida > Commelinales > Pontederiaceae > Pontederia > Pontederia paniculata. The sequence goes on along the minus strand of LTAE01001393.1, from coordinate 34,755 downwards.
TTATAAACACTCTACATCAGTGCTCAGAAAAAAAAAACAATCTTTACAACCAGCATTTATGTCAACAGTGGAAAATTAATATTTAAGATATCATCTCTTGAACATGGAGCTCAGTGATATACAACTGTTACAGTTTATGTAAAAATTATTATAAAAGACATCCAAATAGCAAAAAAAAAAATCACTTTGGATCATTTCCCCCGAACCTGGAGCTTGTCGAGGTACTGCGGCTGGCCGTGGCCTTTCCTGATGGTTCCGGTTATCTCCAACAGCCGATCGGCGAGGGTTGACTTGCCGTGGTCGACGTGGGCGATGATGGAGAAATTTCGGATCCTCTCCGGGGGGTACTGACTCAAATCGATAGCGCCGGCGCCACTGTCTCTGCCACTGTTGCGAGATTTGGTGCAGTACGATTTCTCATCGAGCAAAAGGATTGGAAAGGAGGAAGGAAGAGGGTGCGAAAGCATCGGCGGGCAGAGGAGAGGCCGGAGCTTCGACCTCGCGGTCCTGGACGCTCGGAAGAGGGCGCCCATTTAAGCTCCGTTCTGTGCTCTCCTCCTTGTTATCGACCTCCTCTCGACTTCTCCAATGGCGAATGGAGACGAGAGTTTTTAGGGTTTTCAGAGGTTTTGGCCTCCGAGGATGCGACGGAGATTTTACACGGAGGATGAACGCATATTAATTAAGTATGCGGAATCCGTAAAAACATTTCTCCTTTCTAAATTATTGCTGTATAATAATTTTCTGTAAACTAATATTTCCATGAGAGAAATATCAAGACCCAAATATTTTTTGATGATTTCTTTGTCAACGTAATAAAAAAAAATTAAATAATGATCAATTTTTACATCTGAGCAATCAGATTCTTATCATTTTATTATAAAATCCAAATTGAAAACAAAAATACATTTTAGAAAAGAAGAAGAAATCATTTTTCACATACTGAATCACTATGACACATTAAAACTAATAAGCATATATTGTTTGGTAGACAAGAACTAATATGAAGAAAATTTAAACAGTTTTTAAATTATTTTTTTAAGATTTAGACTCTAAGAGTGTGAAATAAACTATAAAGCTTATCTGTTGACCTTTAATTATAGTGTAAATGACTTGTACTTAACTTCACATATATGAATTGAAAGTGATTCGGTAAACTTAATTACATCGGTGCCTATGAAAAGTCAAGAACATGATGCAAGAAATACAATACTACTTAAAAATTTTAATTATTTTTTATAGCTTATCATATTTATCGTGAAGCAAACGAAGCAATAAATTACTTAATTAACTTAAGTAAATTATCATTTGATATAGATATTTTTTAGTCGAAGATATCACCTCAAGGCCTTACTTTTTTCGTATTAAGATATATCAAGCTCTTTTTGCTAATAAATAAACTTTCTTTTTAAAAAAATCACAATATCTTATTATCGATTAACCAGTAGTAATCAGTGAATTTTTTTTTCTTCAGGACTTTCGTTGCTCATAAATTCAAGACTCGTTCGTTCCGCTCGCCTAAATGTTGCACGTGCCGTACAAACGCATCATGACAAGTAGTGAATAAAGCAAATTTAAAATAAAATTAATAAAACGATGGTATTTAGGTCGTCATTATATTAATGTGGTCAACTAAAATCTATCCATTTCACTAAAAAGTTTTTGTTATTATCCATAAACTAGACCTTAATATTTTGACGTATCCATAAAGGTTTATATGCGGACGAACACTTGCTGTGCTCATAAAGCCTCGTCTCCTTCCGCAAGGCGGACGCATTGCGGCTGCCAGGTTTTGGTGTCGACGCTGAGCGTTCGTGAACGTTGTCTCGCTGTTGTTTACCTTGCGGCTGAGATTTGCAGGTAAAAATGGTTGCTTGCCTTTCGATTACTGCGACGATCTTATTAATTTCAGGTAATTTTCTTGTTTCTGGTTGCTATCTGGTGGTATGAATAATCTAGGCATCTAAAGTTGGTGATGCAATCGCTCGCTTCGGGGAAACCCCCGAAAGATAAGATTTTGGCTTGGGGGATTTTGTTATTGTGTAGGAATTATTGAGTTATGGAAGTTTCTTTGTTCTTAGGATCTGATATGTATTTAGTTTGGTCGTCCTTAGGTGCATTTGCGATGTGAGAATGAGATCCTCCGTGCAGCAGTTGTGTTGTACTGTTAAGAACAGTTCGTGCAACATGTTTAGGGATTCTATTGTAAACGTAACTTGAGGATGTGATGAAAAGGTTGGACAGGTTCATCACCGAACTTTAAGTAGGGTTGTTAATCCTTAGTTAGCTTATGAGATTAACTGTAATTTGGCCTATTATCTTTTGTAACTTCAGAATTCATATTTTGATGAAGATTTTATGCATGGAGCAGCTGTTGGAAAATTTCGTAGAACTTTTACTAACTTGATTCCCTTCAAGAATCGGCAACTGTGTAATGAATACAATCTTTTCCTTAGTGCTCGGAGCTGATATATAGTTTCTTTTGACTGCTTGTTTTTTTATGTAAATTTCTTCTGTACACATAATTAAATATTTCAAATATGAATCTTGCTTTCTGTCTGAAGTCTGAACATCTCTGCACAAATATATCTACAAATGTTATCGACTTCTATCTATTTTGCTCACCAAGAGATTGAAAGTATGTGTCTGTGCATATAATTTTCAGTTATTTCTATCCACTATTTTCTTTGTCAAAAAGTTTCTATCCACTAATCTAATGTTATTCGATGGTAATTAATGCAATGAAGTTGTTGTTTGCTCATCTTTCTGGTTGTTTTTGGCATATTTTCCTTTGAATTTCTAGTTTGCACAGCTGGAAGTATATGTTTGCATATCTAATCATGGAGCCCAGTTATTTCAAGTAAATTTTGGTTCCACTGATTTTGCATATCACAGGAGCCCAATTTCCTCTCAAAAGTGGAACCCAATTTATGGTGCAGCTGCAATTCTTACTTCAATCCAGGTCATAATTCCTCCATCATTTTCATTCTTCTGTTAAGAGTTATTTGTTTCGATAAGAACCCATCCATTTTTTTACTATCATCGAGTCCTTTATAAATGATAGAAGCATTTTTATAAAAAAAAGAAGATAGAAGCAGTCATATATGCTACTCATTTTTGTGTACTATATTGAAGTCCTTGTGTCATTCTGTGCTTTCATGAACTTACTACTTGCTGTTGGTGAATAAACAATCCCCAAACCAGCAAGGACATGTTGATTACTTTTGTGCAGGAACCTGGCATAGGCATATTGACATTTGGGTGTGTAGGGGCTTGGGTGTTGGCACCTGCGGACACATGGCTTTTTATCTTAGTAGGGCTTGCGAAGGATGACTAAGTCTGACACCTGAGGTCATGGGGTTGTTGACATGCACTAAAAAAACTCCAGGCATATTGACTAGTCATCTCAGTCTTGTTTCTTTTCCTTACATCTATTCTGAAATTTTTGTTGACTAGTCAAAGGGTCAGTATGTAGTCAGTCAAAGTAGCATCCCCAGGTCCACATCTTGACCACGTGACTCGATACTGGTAACCAAAGCGAGAGACTATAGACGATAGACCTGAGGGGCTAGTGACCGAGACGAGAAGGGAAGAGGAATAAGAGTAAGTTGGAATAATGAAAAAATAGCAAACAAACTGAGCAATCGGAAAGTAAGTACAGTAAGCCAGCCATAACTCACGTTTCCAGCCTTTGTTGGTTTATTACCAGCCGACTTGCTTTCTCCAGCTTCAGCTACTAAAGCCAATGTCCATATTTATTGCTTTCTTTCCGATTCCTAAGCCAATACTCCTATTCTTCTTATGTTATGCTTGCTAATAAGATCACTTATATACTCGCTACTCCTACTTCTCTCGTACTAGCTTTCGTGTGTTGATTTGGGGGAGTTAGAGATTATCATTTGAAATAAAGGTTTTTTAGTCGAAGATATCATCTCAAGGCCTTACTTTTTTGGTATTAAGATATACCAAGCTCTTTATGCTAATAAACTTTCTTTTGTCGATTAACCAGTGGTAATCAGTGAAATTTTTTTCTTCAAAACTTTCGCTGCTCACAAATTCAAGACTTGCTCGTTCAGGCTTGTCTAGATGTTTCGCTCACCTAAACGCTACACGTCGTCCGCAAAAAAACCTCGTGACAAGTGGTGAATAAAGCAAATTTAAAGTAAAATTAATAAAACGATGGTATTTACGTCGTCATTATATTAATGTGGTCAACTGAAATTTATCCATTTCACTAAAAAAAATAAATTTGTTGATATCCATAAATTAGACCTTAATATGTTGACATATCCATGAAGGTTTATATGCGGGTGAACACTTGCTGTGCTCATTGAGCCCCGTCTCCTTCCGCAAGGCGGACGCATTGCGCTGCCAGGTTTTGGTGTCGACGCTGAGCGTTGTCTCGCTGTTGTTTACCTTGCGGTAGAGATTTGCAGGTAAAAATGGTTGCTTGCATTTGGATTACTGCGACGATCTTATTAATTTCAGCTAATTTTCTTGTTTCTGTTTGCTATCTGGCGGTATAAATGATCTAGGCATCTAAAATTCCTGATGCAATTGCTCGCTTCGGGAAACCACCGAAAGGTAAGATTTTGGCTTGGGGGATTTTGTTATTGTGTAGGAATTATTGGGTTATGGAAGTTTCTTTGTTGTTAGGATCTCATATGTATTTAGTTTGGTTGTCCTTAGGTGCATTTGTGATGTGAGAATGAGATCCTCCGTGCAGCAGTTGTGTTGTACTGTTAAGAACAGTTCGTGCAACATGTCTAGGGATTCTATTGTAAACTTAATTTGAGGATATGATCATATGATGAAAAGGTTGGACAGGTTCATCACCGAACTTTAAGTAGGGTTGTTAATCCTTAGTTAGCTTATGAGATTAACTCTAATTTGGCCTATTATCTTTTGTTAAATTCAGAGTTCATACTTTGATGAAGATTTTATGCATGGAGCAGCTGTTGGAAAATTTTGTAGAAATTTTACTAACTTGATTCCCTTCAAGAATCAGCAACTGTGTAATGAATACAATCTTTTCCTTAGTGCTCGGAGCTAATATATAGTTTCTTTTGACTGCTAGTTATTTTATGTAAATTTCTTCTGTACACATAATTAAATGTTTCAAATATGAATCTTGCTTTCTATCTGAACATCTCTGCACAAATACATCTACAAATGTTATCGACTTCTTTCTATTTTGCTCACCAAGAGATTGAAAGTATGTGTCTATGCATATAAATTTCAGTTATTTCTATCCACTATTTTCTTTGTCAAAAAGTTTCTATCCACTAATCTAATGTTATTCGATGGTAATTAATGCAATGAAGTTGTTGTTTGCTTATCTTTCTGGTTGTTTCTGGCATATTTTCCTTTGAATTTTTAGTTTATACAGATGGAAGTATACACTTGGATATCTAATCATGGAGACCAATTATTGCAAGTAAATTTGGCTCCACTGATTTTGCATATCACAGAGCCATTGCTGTTGGATGCAAAGTGGGCGGCCAATTTGTATGCTCAATTTCGCCATATCTTTTATATGTAGTTCATCCTTATTCTTTGCAATTTCTTTGATTGAGTTGCTTAACTATTGTTTTTGTTTTATAATTGATGACATCCCAACTAAATTTCTTTATGAATGCATGTAGAGCACATGACTGTTACCCCATATTCTATGAAGAAACAATATTAACAAACAAAAATATTAACAAACAATATTAGCATTTACCTATTCAGGAAATGCTGGCGGCCGCGCGCGAGCGCGCCTGCAATGCTGGCGGCCGCGGGCGAGTGCGCCTGCAATGCTAGCGGCCGCGCGCGAGCGC
>LTAE01001393.1:7732-28839 GCA_001647135.1 Pontederia paniculata | reverse complement strand
CTCGCGCGAGGTGGCCACGCGCGAGGCGGCCGCCGCGATCGCTCACGTGCGGCCGCCTCGCGCCTGCCGGTGTCAGATCGGAGGAGAGGAAGACGACTTACCTTGGTTTATCATGTCTCTATCAAGTAACAGTTATGGTTTCATAGAAAGAAAAAAAAAACAGTTATGATTGTCAAACTGTACTATTGACTGTTTTCCTCTACTCATGCATAACATATTTTATTGGGGTTTAAACATGTAATAGTGTATTCTTGTCAAATAGGTTTCCTTTTTTTTCCGTGATCTTGTCAAATAGGTTTCTGATAAACAGGAAGTTGGCTAGTTTTTCATTGGTTTGTGTAGTGAAGCTGAAAAACATGATACTGATATGCCTCTCCTAAAGCAATGTAAGAGGCTTCACCTAACATTATCCTTTTGGTTGTTACCTTGGTAAAAACGCTTTTTTGCAGTCATTACTATGTGATCCAAATCCTTACTCACCAGCAAACTCTGAAGCTCCATGGATGTTCAGTGAGAATAAACACAAAGATTGTGGAGCAGAGCTAGACTGCTGACTGGGGACTCAATATTCTAAAGATGGCAAAGTTTACTCCATGATGAAGTCATAGGATATCAGGAAGCATGCACTTGATGGTCTTCAATACAACTCTTAGTGTTTGCATTCACAACGTCGGTGTTGGCCTTGCCTTGTGTAACGACGTTCATTCATTTGGAGTTATGAACCTTGTGATGAACTTCCCACTAGGAAACGAAAAATTTGACGCACACATCTTCTCTTTTCTCGGGTACTTAATGGTACATGCATGTATCGTTTATCATGTAGGACCTATCACCAAATGGATTATGTTGAATTCTGCATTAGAGATTCACAGTTTGTCTATCCGAAGTTTGAGATCATTTATTATGTTGCGGTGGCTATTTGTATTGTTTTCTAACGCCAAGAAATAGAATCTAGAGTCTGGTTTCCTTTCACAGGTTTTGCTTAATCGTGTTTTTTTCTGGGCATTGAAGTTATGATTGTAAACTATCAATTTCTCAATCTTCAGCGAATCGTCTGTTCAATCACTGACTTGTATATAATCTTGTGATTGCAGAACACTGTCTCACATGCTATAAGTCAAATAAGTGTTTCATTCATAATTTTTACTTGTTTTATAATGCACAATAGAACATGGAAAATTAGATCATTCGTTTGGGGAAAAAAATTAACATTCTTAAAAAAAATTCAAGAGAAACAAGAGTGAAAATTCCAAACATGCCATAATAAATGTCTACCAAAACAAGACTATCTGTTTACTCTTCCATCCGACCTGAACATATCACTGCTCAAAGGCTGCTGAGCACCATCTCTTTTGTCCTAGAATTATCAGACTATATACTTTCGCCTGGCAACAGCAAGTTGCAAATTCAAAATATACATGTGAATTCCTTACAATGAGATGAAACAGAGATCCATCATGTTACAAGTAGAAAGGATGAAAGAAGAAAAAAAATGACAGTGAAATTCAACCCTGCAGATCAAGTTTGAATGCTTAGATTCTCGCTGCTCGCCCACCCATCCTGGATCTGCACAGAATACTGCAAGTTCCAGAGAACGTCGTCGATCGAAGGGCGCATGTTAGGATCTTCTGCCACACAATTGAGGGCCAATTCGACTGCTGTGCTTAGGGAGTCGAGGGCGAACGTTCCTCGAATCGTAGCATCAGCTATTTCTTTCAAGTTCGCGGTGTTATCCATTAAGCACTTCTGAAGCTGCAAAGCACACAAGAAGTTTGCAGTTGCTAACAGTTATGTAGAGAAGTGAAAGATAATGATCCAAGTAGGCAGGTATAACTATTGAATCAATCAAAACAATATCTAACATACAATTATAACTAGCAAGGTTTGAATATTGTCATCTTTAGTCTCTGCTGTGTCTACTTAATGTTAAAAATGGTATTGCTAAGATATGAGCTACATGAACCAAGAACAACTCAATGCCTGCAAAACAAAAAAAAAAAAACACCCCATTCATTCTCTATATGCTGTTCTGAGTAGAATTGTGTTGAATCAGATTGATTGGTAATCATGAAGAGAGAAAAAAAAAAAGGAAAAAATCAACATATGCATCTCATTGCCAAATTGACTTCATAGAAGAAAATCTAACCTGTTTCCTGAGAGAATCCACCACGGTTTTGGATCCAGCAGGTTTGCCTGTGATAACTTCTAAAAGGATGAGGCCAACCTGATAAATGTCTTCTTTTTCTCCCTTATCCATACTGTGAATAGAAAATAGTGCATAATCAATTTTTAGAGAGCAATTTCAGACTTTTGCTGATAGCTTGAACTGCAAATTAGCAAATAGTCACTTCTGTAATTTCTGGAAGAGTTCCTAATAATCCACTGATTAAGAACAATCCTGTATTACCTGATGAGATCTCCATCTTCGAATCCGAAAAAAGGGCTTTCAGAGCCTACTTGCTGAAGACAGGAAAAATCAGTTAGAGGTAGAGTGGACTAAGCTTGGAAATCTTTAAGGTTAGCAATGAAATCCAAGTTACCTTGTTATTTTTAGTCCTTGGAAGCATCGGAAGATTGTAACTACTTATTTTCGCGGTCAGAGTTTTATCCAACAATACATTTTCTATGTTCAGATCATTTCCAGCAATGCCAGGCACAGAGACAGTATGCAAGAACTGGACTCCTCTTGCAACACCAATGACAGCTGATACTCTTTGTGGCCATTTCAGCATTTCACGTTTACGCCATTCTGCACACAGAAAAGCAGAAGTTTCATATAAAAATCACTGATAATTGACATGCTAGTTCACTACTTGAAAGCAAAAGAGCACTGATACCATTACCAGTAAGATGACTTCTAAGAGTTCCATTGGTGACATACTCTGACACAAGAAACACTGTGGTACTAGAAGCTGTAGCATTGGCACCATCCTGGATGATATTGATACAATGACCAAGAATGCTGACCAAATGCCGGTGCCGGAGCTTCGCGACGATATCCATATACTGAAGAAGGTTCTGATGTGAGAACTTTTGCTTGAGTTTCAAACATCTGATTATCACCATGGAACCATCTTCGAGCCAGCCTTTGTAAAACTGTGGAGTTGTAAAATGTTTACTTGTTAGCGCCGAAATAGGATCAACGAGTATCATCGAAAATAACAAAGATGGATCCATAAACAACCCCAGTGCCCATATCAATCAAAATTCAGAAAGTAAAAAAAAAGGGACCTCCCAAATAATTGATCACAAGGCACATTACATGAATGCTGTGTTTCCTCATTCAAAATGTAAACTTGATGGAAGCAACAACATCACTCTATTGCTAACATATCAAGGTTCAAAGTCTCGAATTCGGTCGGAACTCTATTATCGTGCATCACTTCAAGATTAAAAAGTTTCATCCTTTTACAGAAACCAGTCTAGTGACACAACTGCAAGGATCATACCTGTCCTTGAGGTCCATTTTCTATCAAATTGGCCTGCTCAAAGCTGTTAGTTGCTTCTTCGAGCTCCTCCAAAGTGAAAACTCGATATGGTGTTAGCCCAAATGTTTCTATCCTTACTGCTTGCGGCTCTGTCAACAATGGATGCATGCTTAATCAGTCAATTCAGCAATCTAAACCATCTGTAATTCCTAAGAAAGATGTCTTTTTTAATCATATAGTAGAGAAGTGCAACAGTTCAAGAAGACCAGGAAGAGTTGTTCTTACTTGCATCTGCAGGTTTCCGGGGAGCAAGTTCCATGGAAGACACTCCTGCATTTGGCTTGGGCAAGATATGGCCTTCCACATCCTCTGCTCTTGCTCTCCTGAGGAACAAGAAGGCGACCAAACCCGCCAAAACTATGGCCGCCACAACTCCTCCGATGACGCCGGCGATTAGGCCTAAATTGCTCTTCGACCCGCTGATCTTGTTCGCCGGGGGCAAAACTGCCGCCAGGGCCGCGGCGTTGCAGTAAGAGTTCGTATGCTGCAGCTTCGGGTTCCCCGAGCTCAAGCAATTCCCTGAAGCCAACACCACGCGGCTCGAAGAGTTCGAGCTGATGCACCATGGCAGCTTCCCCACGAGGAGATTGCTCGAGATATCGACGTAGCCGAGCCCGCCGCCGCAGGAAGCCCCGGCGGGCACTTCACCGGTGAGCTTGTTGTTGGACAGACTCAGGTACTGTATTGATTTCAAGCCGAACAAGAACGCCGGAATCCGTCCGCTGAGGTTATTGTAAGACAAATCCAGCTTCTGAAGCAGATTAAATGGAGCGATCTCGGCGGGAATTGCGCCCTGGAAGCTGTTGTTTTTTAGCACCAGAGTCGTAAGACTTGCGCCGAGAGACGGGAAGCCCGGTCCCAGATGGTTGCCGGCCAAGTCCAGTTCGGCTAAGCTCTTCAGGGATTTGAGGTCCGGGACGCTTCCGTTGAAGGAATTCCCGCTCAAGACTAGATTTTGGAGGGTGGACATGGTGGAGATCTCCGGCGGGATCCTGCCGGAGAAGTGGTTCGAGCTGAGGTTGAGGACCCTGAGGCCGTCGAAGCGATCCACCTTGCCCGGGAGCGGCCCCCAGAGGCCGAGGGAGACGAGGGAGAGCGTCGTGAGGCTGGGGAGCCGGGACAGGGTGGTGAACAGGGAGTCGGAGGAGAAGTTGGCGGACAGGGGGGCAGCGCGAGGGGCGCCGCCGACGATGATGAGCTCTGTCACGCGGTTCCCGGAGCAGGTGACGGTGACGAAGGGGGAGGGCGGGAGGTAGCAGAATGCGGTGGCGTTTGACCAGCCGGCGATCGCCGGGGGGTACTCGAGGAGGCGCGGCAGGCGGAGGAGCGACTTGGACTGCGAATAGGAGAGCTGCGCAGAGGCGCCGGAGAGGAGAGAGACGACCGCGAGCAGAAGAGCGATGGTGGCCTTCTTTGAAATGGACAAAGATGCCATTTTTACGACGGTTCCGGCGAGACGGAGGATGGCGGCGGTGGCCGGAAGCCGGCAACCTGCAGAAGTAGAACTCCTCCGGGTTGACGAAGAGCTCTCTGCGTCCTGTAAGAAGAGAAGTATGATGCTGGTTGTCTACACTGCAAACGCCGCCATGAGAGATCGAGCTATCAAACTACTCGCAGCAGACATGCATAGTATTGGAAAATATGGTTGAAGTAGGAATATATATTTATTTATTTATTATTAATTTTCAATGATTGATTTTATGATATAATAATTATATTATTTCTTTTTTTATTATTTTTTTATTATAAATTGCGGAATGTCTCAATATGAAAACTAGGATCACTGCTTTTCTGGCAGACCTTTGAAAACGCGTTGGATACTAAAATTTTTAGTATATATATATATATATATATATATATATATAAGAAAAAAGGAATAATACTTTATGTACAAATGAACAATGTTCAAATTTTTTTTACAAATAGTGTCATTAATTTCTGTTGCGCTACACGCATTACACTAAAAGTGCGCTACACGCTTCCTACCCTATTATTGTATAGTCATCCATTATTGATTCACAATTAATTAGTNTATATATATATATATATATATGGATAATATCTTGAATCTTAATTTAGTGACAGACTCTTATATGACCCCTAATGCATCACAGTCGCTCAAATAATTGGGACGGCGAAGCCGCTAATCCCATATGGGAGTCTCGCTATCCGATCTAATCCTGCGATGGCTCGGGGGCAGAGATTCTGAAATCTAGGCAAATCTAGATTTTTTTATTTCCTATATTTGGACTCTCTATATAAATTTCATAGAGTTTGAATTATTCAATATCTTGTAATAATCTATTATTCTCCATAAAAAAATACTCAGCCACCGCTCTAGAGATATAGTCTAATTAAAAATGAACCTCGCAAATCTTATGTTTATGTGTAAGAATTTTTCTCTCACCTTATATCTGCATATATATATATTGAAGTTTTTAAAATAGTTATTCGCTGGCTGGTTGCGATAATAAGTCTTTGTTTGAAATTTTAAAATAGTTGATAACTCATTAAATTTAATAATTTGGGGCATCATATTTCTTTTATCTTTTTTTACGTTGACATTGATCTGATAATTACTAGTTACCGAAATATATAAATGAAGTTTTATCAATGAGATGGTTCAAAAATCAAATGTCTTTCTTATGGATGTATATGTGGGGGATCTTTGGCTGTGTGGAGAATTTAATGTCTTTGTTTGAGAATTGTGCCCTTGTTTTAATACAAAGTAGTAGTTCTTCACAAGGGATAAATACAAAGAAGCAGGTAACTCTGCCAAAATACATCTAATAATCGTGTACTAAATAAATAAATACAAATGACTTGTGATGGCATGTGTTAAATGTCTTATTTGTTGCATTGCATCTCAAAAGTTTACTTATAATTTATTCATTTCGTAATAACGAGGTTGAATTGACAGTACGTTGATTCCTCTAATGAAGTATATATGTATATATTATAATAAAACTTTACAGTAAGTTCAGGGACGACTCAAAAAAAGAATAATAAAAGAGGCCAAAAAATGAGGAAGGTCAAAATATATAATAATAAATTATAAAAAAATAAAAGCGGTCAAGATTTAAACTTTAGACCTTTAAAAATGAATCAAAATCATCTATTCACTATGTTAGTTAGATAATTATAATAATTTACTAGTATTTATTTTATTTATTGACTATAACTATTAGTATATATGTATACATATATATATATTTTATATACTATATTTTATATACCGAAAAATCGAGGGGCTCTCGACTTCTTCAAAGTATATGTGGGTCCGCTCCTGAATAAGCCTGAATACATTAAAAAACAACTTTTTTTTCTATGTTAAACAACTTTGGGATATGATTAAGAACTGGATTTTGTTAATTGAAGCTGTGTTGATAAAGACCACTGCACAGGAAGGAAAGAGACTCCAATTTATTACTTCTTTTTTGTCCCAGTGGGTACACTCGCATTTAATAGCCGTCTGTTTGGTACACTTCCAATTTATTTAGTGGAATCTTAACAAGTTTTTATCCTTCTTTTTTTCCTATTTCTCCTGTCAAAGCACCAAGTTAAAAAAAATATTCTTTCTCTATGTTTTAGAGTGTGAACTTTTTAGTGGTAAAAATATTACTGATAGTTATTAGCCCGTCTAATGCAATAGTAAGGTTAGGATTGAAACTCTTGAAGAGCTACTAATTGTGTATTTGAGCCTCTTCATTTTGACAAAGAAATCTTTTTTATTCAATTTGTAGTTTACTAATAGAGTGATATATATATATATATATATAGTGTGTGCTATCAATAATAAATTAAACGTATTACTAATAATATTTATATTTTTTAATATTTTTTTATACATGGATTACTGATAATTTTAGTCTAATTCAAATTTAATATATAAACAATTAAGAAAAAAACTAATTTTTAATACGAATTGCTTGTTGATATTCAAACTCAAAGAACTTTGATACTATTAATAAAGTTAAATATATTATTAATAATTTTAAAATTTTAAATTATTAAAGAAGATCAGTGAAATTCAAATTACAATATCATATGAAATGCGAAAATAACTAACTCCAAAATTAGGGCACATACTCGAAGCAACCCATATTAATTGAGATAAAGTTCATGACAATAAAAAAATAACTATAATTATATGCAACCTAATTAAGACGCGGAAGGAACTATGAAAGTTGGGTTGGTCAGAGCCAAACTTGAACCTAATCATATCCACAGGGAAAGAGTCAAGAAGGAAGAGAGAGAGAGAGAGAGAGAGCTTTGTTTTGTTCCATGGTCATTGCATATCCAAACTTTAGGTACACATAATAGAGAGTGAGGCAGGCTTTGTTTGTCCGGTTGGGTTCCACTTCTCCTTCATTCAATGATTTGGAATATTTGGTGACTCTCAAAAAAGTTAGAAGAGTCCATATGTTATGTCGGAGGAAATACGTCTTTTTTATCATTTTATTTGATTTATGTCGGTGTACTGACATTTGTAGGTGGTTTGTCAAAGTAGTCTAAGACGAGTGACAAAAAAGTATTGGGTTCGAGTACTCAAATATTATATATAATTTATATGTCAACTGTATTATAGTATTGTTCACGTAACGTCATTAAAAAATGATATTATATATATATATATATATATATATATTCTATTTTACCCGATTTGTTTCAAATAGCTCACTTGGAAAGAAAACTTGGTGACATTTTTCGTCTAACGAGAAGAAAATATATATGAACCTTGATGTATATACATTTATGTTAATTGATAATGTAGTATTATATTACATTATAGTTACATCAAAATACATAAATTGATTTCGATTAGACTTTGATAAAAAAAAGGGAAAAAAATAAGTTTTAACTATTTAAATCAAATCGAAATGTTAATGTAAAAAAATATATTATATTTTTTAATATTTTTTTTAAAGTTTATATAGTTTTGTTAGTTTTTTGGATTGATGTTTTCGGAGGTTTTTTAATTAATTTATACTTATTGTAAATATTAAATAATGTTTTATTTTATAAGTTCCATAAGGATTACACGTTTTATATTTCAATATCATCTATTAGAGTTATAATTTTTATTAACATGTTTTACTTAATTTATATGTTAAGTCCATAAAGATATTTAACATGTAACCATATTATATATTATATTAATATGTAGGTTCCATTTGATTCCTCGATGGTCTTTTTTTTAAATAACACTTTTTAGCCTTTTTATGTTATAAAAATAACAAATAAGTAAATTGGATACAAACGAGTAGTATTAAAAATTAAGAAGTGGGAATAAGTGTAATGCGAGGTCATATAAAATCAAATTCATTAGGTATTAATGCATATGTACGATGCAATTCATAACTACGCAACAATTAAAAGATGGGAGGCATACAACTTGGAGTGATGAAGATTAATTAGCAAATTATGCCATATCATATCATTTAAAACCACTCATGGCAGCTCGATAGTTTTATAATAAATATTAGACACATGGAGGCTGATATCCATCTTATTTAATATATAAAGCGTGTCATTTAATCAATGATCAGTTAATTACACACCAAGGAAAATTGATGATGAGATGTCCGGAGGGGCCCAAAAGGGATCCATTGCACATAATTTGCTAATCTCATGGCCACATGAGGAGGAGGAGATGGACAGATAATTCGAAATGATGACCGTAGGGTTTTGGAGCTCATCTGCATCGCCAAAAGGTGAAAGATTCTCACTACAACACCAACGCCCACTCAAAGGAGAGGGAGAGAGAGAGAGAGAGAGAGAGAGAGAGAGAGAGGGAGGGATGAGTTGTGAAAATGTTATTTCTTGATTGTCTTTCAATAATGTTATGTTCTCTTGTTGATTGTCTTCAATAATGTTAGGTGAGGCAATGTGGCCCCATGCACTCCGGTGGTGTCGGTGAGTGGATAGCTATCGGGCATTCAATATATAAAATTTTTAGTAATTAGTAGGGGTGGAGTGGTAAGTGATTCTTTCTCACTTAGGTAAGTCTCGAGTTCGAAATATGTAAATGTAGAAAATTCTCGTTAGGAGTCTCACATGCCATAGTCAGACATGCGATTCGAAGTAACATCAAATTAGTTGAAGTTATAGTGAATTTGACCCGACTTGTGGACAGTGCTCTCTTCAGTACTGCGCGGGTTGGATGACGACACTGCTTCTCAAAACCTAGGGCGGCAACCGAAAAAAAAAGTAATATGAAAATTTTAGCCTCGAAAGTTAAGAAATAATTTCTAGCAATTTTTAAATTTGATAAAAATTACTTTACAAAATCTTATTATTTTTTTCCTATTACGGTTTAGATCCACACTAAGTAAAATAAATTAAAACCATAAATGAGTATATACGACTAGGACTCCATTTATTTTGAGAATAAATGCATAAAAAAATATTTTTTTTTTAAAAAGTAAATTATTAAACGGTGATTTATTCTTATGTGTTTAATATATGGCTTTTAAAAAGAAAATTAAAATATAAGATTACGTGAGAGAAAAAACTATTTTTCATTTGTACGAGTATAATTTATTTTTTCGTATTTCTCATTTTTTCCTGGTTAACGGAAAAGTATTTTCTGATTAAAATTTATTTAATACTATCAAATAACAGAGAAATTATTTTTAAGAAAAATATTTTTGTCTAAACAAAAGGAGCTTAAAGTCACAAATGAATCGATCACGAAGGGCACCGAGTGCATAGTTGAGTTTCCGGCCCTTTTTCTAGATAATCGCATTTTCTGATTATTTTTTAATATTATAATCATCACCTATAAAATACTTTAAATAGGGGTGATAAGTCGCTTCTTTTTTGTTTATGTAGGCATCGATATGAATTCTTATGTATAAAAAAAAACATTCCATTTGAAGTCTTATATGAAAAAAAAAATACTACAATAATAATTGATATTTTATTTTCTATTTATTTTTTTTGAGATCTAATGTCAAGAGTTATTATCATCCGACTAATTCAGTGTTTGTACGGACGCGACGAAAGTAAATTTTGATTAAATTAAAAACTTCAAGAATTTGGGACTACTAATTTTCGATCTCTCAATTTGAGATACAAATTCGTTAATTATATGTGCCAACCAACTAAATTTTTATTTTTTATTTCTGATTTGCATTTTTAATAAGAAACGTGTTAATTTAGTATCTGTTTTTTAGTATAAGAAAATAAAACAGATATAACGGAAGACATGAATTTTATAATTAAAAAACAACCTCGAGAGTTTAAAGACATATACTTAATACCTAACATTTATAGCGGTCCGCAAAGGTAGCTTTTAGTAAAGTTGGAAAGGACATACCCAATTAAATTATGGACTGCAAACTCAATTAAAACGAGATGTTCCTTACAGATCTCTTTATTTATTGCACACCTTTCTAGTCTTATTCCATCGTCTATACCTTGGTTTTAATGTACCCAATTCATTTGGTGTCCTAATTTCTCAATCTTGCACTTTTTGTCTCATGCCATATGGTTCCCTTTTGCTTTTAATTTATTAAAAGAAAAAAAAGTTAATATATAAGACCACTCCGGACCTATTTGACTGATGAATAATTATTTTTTAGATAAATTTATTTATTCTGCTAAATTATTTTTTTTTGAAGTTTGAATCAAGAATAAATTATTCCACCAATTTAAAGGAATAACTTATCTCTAGAAAATGCACTGTTCATTGAGTTAATATTTTTTTAATGATAATATTGCCCTTCAAATTTTTAAAAATAAGGCAAAATAAATTTTTATTCTCCTTTATTCTTTAATTAGACAAGGTCTTCAAAAAATATGTTTGGTGAGAGAAATAAGTGACCCTTTATTTTTAAGAAGGATTCTGATTCCGGAGGCAAAAATGGTGACCCCAAGTGGCACACTGACATTTGAACAACACAAAAACAGACTGGCAACCACACTCGAGAAACAGAGTTTCAGGATCCCCCACCACATCCCAATTTCTTTTCTGGCAACTGATTTTTCTTTTTTTTTTATTAATTTTAGCTAATATGATTTGGGAGGAAAAGTTAATTTCATTATTGAAAATTAAATTTAAAAGTACTAGAATCTTTGTTATCTTTAATCTCACAATTTTTTTAACTTTCATATAATAGCTTAGATTATATTTATGGTGCGTTTGAAAAAAAGATTTATGACAGAGCTTTTGATAAAATATTACTTGCTTTTACAGTATTTAATAAAATATTTTATTGTTTTTCTTCAACATTTATATACAATTTAATAATTCGTTACTGCTTTTTGTGAAAGCAAGTAAATCTTCCTCGTGCATGCACTCAAATGGAGCCTTAGAGATGTATTTTTAAGAAAGCATTGTTTGGTAAAAAAAGTTAAATAGTGGTTTTTTGATAAAATTAATTGTGATGGAAAATAAATTTTGAATTTTTCAAAAGTTAAAAATAATTTTATTAAAGAAAGAAGGTTTTAAAGAAAACTTATTGTAAAAAAAATATATTCCGAAATGCAGCCTTAGCCAAACCCAATGTGCTTTGGACCACGACTTCATCGTGCATCGCATTCCATTTCTGGCTCAATGTTGTACTAATTTGTACATGTGGGCTGTTAAAGAAATCGAATGGATTTTGTTCATTTTCTATCTCCATTTTCTGCCTTTTTAACAAAATAAAAGTGAAATTGCATTAAGCATATATATATATATATATATATGTATGTATAAGCATTGATTCAAAATTGTGGAGTTAGGAAGAGATCGAGTCCTTAATTTTCGAGCTAAATAGTCAATATCAAGAAAATAAGAAAATGTCTATGATAATATTTTGTTCATTTTTCCTCAATTGAAAATAAGATACTACTTTTAAATATGTTTTAAATTTAATGATATTTACATGTTATAAATTATTATAAACATATCACGATATTTTTTTTCTCCTTTCATTGTATTTCTTTCCTCTCTTTTTTTTCCTCTCGGTCTTATTCTCCCTTTCTCTCTCCTTTGATATTTATTATTTTTCCCTTATCTTTTCTCCATCACTTTCTATCTCATCTTTTTTTATTTTCTCATCTTTTTTTCTCTTTATTCTCCCTCTTTTCTAACTTCTTATTTCTATAATTTGCATTTCCTGGCTCCCCTCTTATTTCCTTCACTTTGGCTCTCCTTTTTCTTATGTATTCTTTTTTCTATCTTCTCTCATCTCAGTTCATTTTCTCCTTTCCCACCCCTCACTTTCTCTCTCCTTAATTTCTCTTTCATTTGTCTCCTCTTTTTCATTCGTATTTTTCTCTTCTCTCTATCTCCTCTTTCTTATTTTTTCTTCTTTTACGTTTCCTCTCCATCTCTCTCGCTCTCTTATCATTGTTAATCCTCTTATTTATTTTCTCTCTACCCACTTTCTCATTTCCTCTCCACAAACTCTTCTATTTTCTAAAATAATGAAAATTTCAAAATGAGAATGATTACCAAAAAATAAGAATAGAAAAAAAATGAAGAATAGTTCGAGGATAGTTTTCTGAAACCGAGCACACCTCAATCTGTATATTATTTGAGCAGTTACTAATGCGAGGGTTAAGCAAATTGGCCATACCAAGTATAAGACAAATAACTCAGTCTAAAACACAATTTGAATTGATAAACCAAATACAAATAACAATCCTCTGACACCATTAATCACACTTCCTTTTTCATTTTTTAGTGGTGTCGAAGATTGAGCAACAAAATACAAACAAGAATCAGAAGGTCTGGAGTCGAAGGTTACCAATCAGAAGGTTGGGCATGAAGGTGTTATGTGTGTTTTCTGTTTGTAAGTAGTTGATACATTGGATTGAGAAGTTCATCAAACTTTTCATATCGATGGACTAGCTCATTTTCGTTAAGCAGCCTTCCTCGTCAATTGCTCTTTGGATGTGCTTTCGAAAATTTTATCAGCATTCCCTACTTCAAAACCATCACGTCTGTGGAATTCCTTGATCTATACACAAACATGCACACAACAAGGAATTAAGATATCAGAACATATAAAACTACCAGCTTTATTTCAAGCAAGGCTTGTTATGTAAAGCGAAAGTGTTGCCAGCCAGTGAACTCAAACAAGAATAGAATAAAACTTTAAGGGGGAAGAGAATGTTAGTCTGAAATCTTGTGGCCTATAGTATTTCCATCAAGCATCATATAAAGGCAGAACTAATATAACCTCAAAATAAAGAAATGTGGAAGGTCAGGCAAGGGTACTTTAATAAGACAAGAAAAGAAAGTAAGTTCACAGTCATGGCTCGTAAAGTTTACAAATTGAGTCTCACCAGGACTACGATAATGCATGCAAAGTCTTTGACAAAAAAGGTAATGCATACGAAAAGTTGAAACAAGTAGAGAAAATTTAATGCATCTCAAATTCACATAAGAACAAACTCTGCAGAGAATACAAATGCAGTACGAGATTCTCTCACCAGAGTGTTCTAACAAACGTGTACAATTCCAATCTTTCTCATGACCTCTGATGGTGTGCAACAAGGAAAAGTTGATTGCAGCAGTTAGGGGTAGGGGGATATGGAAATTTGGTTGGTTGAAAGAGTGTAGCAGACAATAGTTTCGGATACAATTATTTGTATCATGGATACACACGTAGAATGAATAGAACAAAATCAGAATAGTTTAATGTCAAGTTTCAATAAGCAAGATAACTATTAATATTTAACAAACCATTAATAAACAAAGAAAACTGATCATTCCAACAAATAATAGCTTTAGAAAAGGACGTAGTCAGGTTATTGTATCATCTGTCTTTGTGTTGATGCTCAGTACTGTAACAAGATAAACAACTTAGAAGGAAACAATACTTTTGTTTTTAGAAAACTTTGAACTGATGTGGAACAACAAACATGTTCAAGAAGCTTATTTTATCATTGCCCATAAATGAAGAAACTCATAAAAAGTTTTTAAAGAGCAAAACAGAGAATTTGATACCTCTTCTTCCAGCATGTTCGTATACTTGGGAAGCAAAAGACGTTCCGCAAACTCAATATATGAACAAGGAACAGCCTCAGTGACACCATCAGCAAATTCAAACAAGTTTGAATCTGCAACAGTTGAGCTTTGCAGCAGAAGACCATCAGGACTTACTGTTAATAAAAATCACACGATTAAAAACTTGATAATGGTGATTCCTCCAAGAAATATTACTAGAAGATGCTAGTCCTAATTGCTCCACTTGTCAAGGGGAAGAACCTCAATGTTTCATAGTCATCTTGAGTCAACAGTTGTCTCAAAGTAAAAGGTAAAGTCAATATCCTTTCTGAAGGAAAAAAAAGTGAAGTCAATAACAGACCTTTTAAGGTTCCACCCTCAGAATTTAACTTGAAGCCATTCTCCTCAATGAATTGGTTAAGGATTTTGATGTTTCTGATTTGTGACTTCAGACGATGAGTGGAAATTGTCAGATGATTCAATGCATAGCCATTTACAAGGGTCCATGCAGCATATTCACTTTCCCTGGAAATTCATAAATAAAAGAAAAAGGAACATTAAAGAATGAAGAAACCTACATCAGCTAAAAGAATAGGTGATAAAGATTGCTAGAAACCACAAAATATCTGCATATTGCCTAAAACACATGCTTATTAAAGCAGATACCTAGAAAGTAATTGGTAATCTGAATATAAAGGCTTCTCCCATGTCAGACATCCTAATGTGCTAGCAAGGGCAGCATGCTTATATCCACTGCCTGATGTATTGATATATTTTCTTATTATTTCCTGCATGTGAACAGATACTTGAATGCAAGATATAATGATATGCACCAGTGGATATAACATGAAAAACTAAAGTCAAAACTAAAAATAAAAGGATAAAAATGATGTTTTTTATTGAGAAGGCAAGGGACACAATGATGATTACTTTGGATGGTAAACTAAAATTGCCCTTGTAATGGTCACTTGTATCTGATGTGGCTATGCGTCAACTAGTTAAGTAAATCAAAGAGCACAAGTTAGATAACTAAATAACCGCAGCAATGACAGCATACAAAGAAATAAAGGTAATCACTTGTGTAAAGAATTTTTTTCTTCTAGACGAAGTTCAACCACTCAAAAAAAAAGGATGTACTTCAAACAAAATATAATTTATTGCTTCCTATACTCCTGTTAATGACAATTATAAGACTATGCTAACCAGCTAAAATGGTATGTCACGGCAGAAGACAAACTTGACCTTTTAGCGCACGCAGGGAGTATGATGAATCAAAAGATGGCTTCTAGGATCTAATTATATCGGATATTTGAACCACTTTTTGGTAATAACTTACTAATTTAATTGTTATACCACATTGTCCCATAGACGGCTAACATTGTACTTCAAAGTGTTAACCTTAAAGACAAACAAGATGTACATCATAAAAAGTACCTGACTTTGGGAGCTCAGCTGATCCACCAGAAGCTCTGATATAAATATTCTTGGCAAAGGCCCATTAGTGCCCCTTCCATCGTCACTAGCAAATGCATCATGAGGGGCAAACCACATAGCTTTCAATTTCTTTGCAGGAAACCTCAGTTCATCACGTGGCACGTAACCAAAATCCGTAAAGAACTTTGCCATTGAATCAATACCATAACCATCAACCTTCAATTTGGATTGCATAGCCAGACTATGATGAGCATGAAATACTAGGCACTAGATCTTTTGGATATCATTACTTAACCAAACACAATGTTATGAGGTACTACATACCCCAAAAGTTCGGAAGGCAAAGTGATCATAGCAAATAGGAGTCCCATCATGTGAGAAGACAAGGTCCAGAACAGCCTTAGCAGTTGGATTCCTGCTCAAATAGACCTTTTCCATGCTTGATATTATGCTCCTAAAGAATGAATCAGCACTCTGTTTCAAAGATTACAAAGAAAATTATCAAATACTGAAGCTAAACAACTCATTTCAATAATCTATGCTAATACAATTTTCTGATCTTCTACATTGTGCTTGAAATAGTCCAGACATTTAAAATTCAGATTCGGGAACCTAGAATCTAGAGTCTCATGAGGTGGCTATCTTATGACCTGCATGCTTTCAGGGAAGAGGTCAAACAGGGATTCCCTCTTTAATTTCGCACACAAATGAAACAGTCCTCGATAAAAACTCAAATAAACAACCCATGCTTCAGCTGATTCCCAGATGAGACATAAGCTCACAGCCCCTAGAATGGTGCAGTAAAACCACTAATTCAACATCACAACACAGAATAATTTGTTACCAAAACGTCAAGCAGATAGCAAAAAATTTATCGTGCATTGCATAATGTCGTATTATGATTGTCCATGTGCTGCGGAAACACTGTTGATAGCTGATTACAGATTTGCTCTACGGCAATGAATTTTCTGCTCCAAAATTATTGATCTCACATAAACGTCATACAAAATCATACAATATGAATTGTAGAGATAAAAAGACTATTAAAGAACACTGCACTATAAAAAGAAACATTAATAGTTCTAAAAATTAGTTCTTATAATCTCAATCCTAACATTCCAACTAAAAATGAATCAAGAGAAGCAAAAAAAAAAAAGAAAAAGAAGAAAATGCCACAAATCAGCTTCAGACCTTGGTAGACTTGGGGTCGGATTCCGACCTCGAAGCCATGCAAAGATTGCGATCCCTTCTGCCGGTGATCGTCGGAACCGCTCTTAGGGCTCGATTTCGCCGCACAAAGGAACCGAAGCTTCTCCAACAAGAAGAAGAAGGGACATGAAAAAGCAGTGCTGCGGCGGCGGCGCTCGACGACGCCTGAGACGATTGGCGGAGGGCGGAGGAGGAGATGAAGGCGGTGGTGGGAGCTTTGGCGATCGCTTCCATGGCGATCCGAGAAGAACGAGACAACATGCAAGCGAGCGGTGAGGTTTTTATAGATTCCTCCGTGGAATTCCATGTTTTATTCTTGCGAAATAATTTATAAATTTATAAATATAAAGAAATGGAAACAAAGTTACAAATGTATTGGAAAAAAAAATGGAGGTGTTATCTACTATTTTTTATACATAATATACGGATAGATTTAAATTGATAATATAATATTCTCTATTTAATTAGAGAGCATCTACATTAAATTCAAAAAAAAATAAAAGTGCTTAAAGGTGTTTCCTACTTAAATAAAAAGTATCGTGTTATATATATTTTTAATTGCATGATGCATAATGTACGATTGATATATTTAAAAGAGAGAAAAAAATATATAAAAAAATTTAATCTATATTATAAATTTATATAGTATTTCTTATTTAATTAGGGAGCACTTATATTATATCTAAAAAAATTAAATTAGGGAGCACTTATATTATATCAAAAAAAAATTATCGACACTCCAGTCAGTGACCCAATTCTGATAGAAAGCCACGTGGGGACACTTATTTGACGGTTTCGTACGAGCTTGGAAATACACTTGTCGTTTCCTAAGTGGTTGTAAAAGGTTACAAGTTTGGGGACCCACGTGGTCGAGAGTGACATTGGTGGTCCTTAGGGGCTTATTTTGCGTGTTCGTAACAAGGTGGCTTACGCATGTCCATCCTTATCCATGGCGTAATTAACCACTTATTATCCAGCTATTAGTTTTTTTTCTATAATTTATATATATATATAGATAATGATACAATGTCAAATAATATTTTATCTTAAAATAAAACATAATTTATGTGACATTTAAAATTTTAAAAATATAAAAACACGCTATCGTGTATTCAATATATTATTTTACAGCGACACATGAAGATTATTTCTCTGCATATTAAAAGGTATATTTGACAATAAAAAAGTATGTTGTGGCAATTTTTTTGGGTATTACTTTACTGAATAAGTGAAAAAAATATTAAGGGTCTATTTGCTTAGTTGATAATTTTTTTGATAAATATTAATGTTAATAAGTATTTAAGTGTTGATATTTATTTTAAAATATAAATAATTATATGTTTGGATAAAAATTCTAATATTAATAAGTAATTATGATGATTGTTAAAGTAAATATTATTTAAAATATTTTTAAAGTTATATGATAATAATATTGAAAATATATGAATAAAAGAGTAATATATTTAGTTAAAATTAATAAGTTAGCAGCTTTAACAATAAGTAGGGGGATTTTGCTTTTTTTCAACGAATACATTGTTAGATAACAATCTATAAGTATATTTTTTTATTTGTTAAATATGAAGATTTTTTAAAATTTATTTATATGTAATTTTAACTTACTTATAAGTTAAGTCAAATAAGTTCTAAATATTAAGTTTAATTTTATTCATGTGACTTTGTACACAATATTATGAGCAATTATTTTGTTTAGATTTATGATTTTATTCTCCATTTTTTTTTCAATTGCATTTTCTCCCCATTTTAAATTGGATTAGACACTAGAAGTAAGATGTTCAAGGAACAGAAGGCAAACGACTTCGTTATAATTATATTATTCTTGTGGGTATGCATTAAATTTGTTATGGTGTCACCATATTCATTTATTTGTTAAAATGACAATGAATCTGTTGCACATTTTTGTATGTTGCATGTACATATAGCTAGACCATTGAATTTATTTTAAATATAATTAAATAAAAATATCATATCAAATTTAAAGGCTAAAAATTATGCTGGATATATGCATAAAAGTTTGTAAATGTTTTTTTTTTCATTAGGAATTGCATCAACGATGCCTAATTTGAAAGAAAAAAATTATATATGAATTTCATGTTGCGAAAAAAAAACGGTGGTCTAATCATTATGGGATTGTTTGGTTGGGGAATAAGACCTGGATTAAAGTCTTATTCCCCAGTTCTTTATCAAACGGCTCATTTTCTTTCTGCATGGGTCTCATCACATTCATGAAGGGAAAAATAAAAAACTAAAAAGTATCATCTTCCCTGGATTACAATACTCCCATTGGATTAAGACGAATGGACTATCTTTTGGATTAACAAAATCTAATCCAGAGATACTCCATTTACATTCAAACGGACCTATATGAATTATGACGAGCATCCAAAAAATTATTTGCCAAGCTTAGACCTTCTTGTATTCTTTAGAAATAGTACATCTCTATTCATCTAAACATTGAATCATCTTTAAGACACTAAAATCTTGTTTGATATAGAAATAAGATGAAGAATATCACCTTATTCTTATAAACACCGTCAAACAAGACCAAGAATAAGAATATAGAAGAGATAATATAATGAATGATGTCAGATGCTTTAAAAATTGAAAAAAAATGGGAGCAACTTAGTCTCACTCCAACTTTTTTATTTCTTTGTTTTTTTTAATAGTTAAAAAAAGGAAGTTTAATTAACAATTTAAGTTAATTATTTTTATTAACAAAAAAATATAATTATTTATTATATAGTGACTATATATTTTTCAAACAAATAATTAAGATGATTTTAAAATTATTATTTATTTTTTCATATTATTTAATTTATTTAATACCAGATTAGTGGTGTCTAATGATAATGAATTACATATTATATTAATATATATTAATATAATTATCTATTAATATAAAAAGTGTAAGAGCAATAATTAATATATATTATTATATTTATAAGGTGCTATTTTTATAAATATTTTAATAAATATATGAATTTAATATCATCCATTCTTATTTTAATCAAACACCTACATAATATTTTTTAATCCTAATAAAAGAAATTGCACAAAAATATTATTATTCTAACACACATTATTCTTAATTTAGAATATTAAATTCTTAAACTAAACAATGTCTCAATTATTTATGTTGATGGCTTGGTATTTATTGACTAGCAATAATAGTTTTGTCCTGTGTCTTTCAATAATGCTTTCAGTCTAAAGATCTTGGCAAATTAAAGTACCTTATCTGGCATCAAAGAATCACTAGAATATTATAATATTGCACTATCTCTACTTGTTACAGAGCCAAGTCTTTTTTTTTTTTTTTGATGGAGCAATGATTGAGACTTGATGATAATTACGGGCAATTATTAGATGACCCACAATGATATATATCACAATTCATGCATACAACCTCAATACATTTGGATGCCGCACTATATAGGTTGGGACCTCATCCTGCGATACATTGGGCTACCTTCATAATATGATATTTTACTTTTAAAGTGGTTGCAATATTGTAATATCTCATATTTTTAAAATAAAAATAAAATAAAATAAAGAGGAGATAAATAGGATAAGAAAAGATATAGTTGATTAAGATTAGGAAAAGAGTTTGAATTGAAATCAAATTGTTATATTTCTTATCAATTAAATATTCCTAATCCTATGTTGACTATTTTAAAAGAATCCTAATCATATGAAAGATTATCTTATGGAATTATAATCAAATACCAAGTTATTCTTGAGAGTCCTAATTGTATTCAAACGATAAATTTTTCTTCCCTATAAATAGAACCCAACCTCTCTCCTCTCATCCCATAATTTTCTCTTCCTCTCCTCTCTCTCTCCATTTTCCTTCTCTCTCCTCACAGGGTTAGCTCAACATGGAGTAGGAGATCAATGACAAGGAAGAAGATAGGTTGGCTACAAAGGACGATATGTAATTGTGATCGTATTTAGGACTTTCATATGTAACACGGTATGATGAATTTTATACGATGTTATGCCCTAGAAAGGATTTT
>LTAE01001392.1:63543-75424 GCA_001647135.1 Pontederia paniculata | reverse complement strand
AAAAAAAAATAGATATTTAGTAATTACAATAAAAGGTAATAATAACTAAAATAAATATGATTAAAAATAATAAATATTAATATTATTTAATTATTTAAGTATTTTTATGTAAAGTAATTATTGATATTTTTAGTGAAATGGGTTATCCAGTTATAATTCTTTCAACTCAATATCCAACTTAAAATTTTTGGGTGTACTTGCCCCTAATAGGTTTCAAGGTACAACATAAAACTAGACAATAAGCTTCTCTTTGTCTATAATTGATTTTTAAAGAATCATTTATTTGGAATTATTTTGATACAATCCAACCCATGAAAAATTACGTTTGAAATTAAAATTACAATTGGCCATACAGATATTATCTTTATTTTTTAAGAGCTTGAAATCAACCAAGTTTTATCTATTATTCTACCAATCAGTTCGATAGAATAATTGCTACTTCAAAAATAAGAATTATTATTCTGTAATTATGATTTATTATGTTATTAAAATAAGAGACATTTGATTGCAAGTTGCTTTTATAAATAAGCATAAAGGTTAGTTTTACATAAAATCTTAACATACTACAATTTTTTGAAATTGTGATAAGAAATTTTAAAAGCAATAAGTAACTTCACTTATGACCAAAAATTGTTTCATCCAAATTAAAAGTCTATGAGCGGGATTATTAGTGTTGTAATCAATATCAGTACTTGACAAAATAAGGTGAAATAACAACTTCTATGCATTAAAGGGCCATAATAAAAGCGGAATATAACGCTAGAACATACATATTATGTGAATATATTCTAAAAGTTAAGTGCATTTTATTCTATGGTGCGTTTGAATTCAAATGAACGAAAAGTAAACTTTGATGTTATTAAAACGTTTAATTACAAATAGTTTATTTTATCAAATAATATAACACATAAGATTAAAAAAAGAAAAAACAAGAAATCAAAGTATGACATAAAAGAAGAAAAAGATTGGAATATCAAAATTCTTCAAGAATGGGATATTCAAATTTGGAGAATAAAAAAAATGTGCGGCTTCACGATTTTTTGTTAGTTTAAAAAATTGAAGTGTTAGACCAACTTATTACTATTCTGATGAATATTTGCCGAGATAATGTGATTTTCTTATTTTTATTCTTCAACATCCCTAAGGGGTTGTTTGATAAAAGAATAACTGATGAAATAAATTGTATTCTATTTTATTCTACTATAAATGATCAAACCAGTTATAATATGAATATTTAACCTTTTTAGAGAAAATTATTTTACAAATAGTTGAAATTGTCTATTCTTTTCAAAATGATTAGAATAATCTTTATCCATTGGATAAAAAATGTTCAACCAAATGATCCAAGATTATGTGACAGTTTGATTTGATGTAATTATAAATTCGAAATGTAAATAATTATAATTAAAAATATTATTATGATTTCTATTACAATAGGTACTTGTCTTTGATTTGATGTAAATATATTTTTTTTTAAAAATAAATTACGTTATTTGATTAAAATTAAAAAAATTGATGTAAGTATTTAATTAAAATAAATATTATCATATAATAATAAATAATTAATTAAGTAAAATATATGATATTTAACATTTTTATTTTATTATTTTCTTTTTAATTTTTATTTTTTAATGTAAATGCACTTACATATATAATTACATTTTCAATACAGCTTCCTATGCAGTAAATGCAATTATTTGTGGTAGTCATATTTACATTTGAAATTCCAATTACCATCAAATGCATCAAACCAAACACATCCTATATTTAGCTTAGCTATGTAAGATAAAACAAAATTTTGAAGTGGATCAATTGAAGGTTGAAGAGTTGACGTATCACATCACTGTTTGAACAAGAATATTACCTTCACGTGCTCACCATCACATACATCATACCGAATTGTGGTGATATTGACAATGTGCCTTATTATGTCTTGCGTAAATTTGTTACATAAGTGGCATGAGAGAATTTTGATGAATCACAGCCCTCATTCTTACAAAAAAGATGTGCTATGGATCAACAATAGCAGTCATTTATGCATCTCATTATACAAGATACAATACAAGTAGTATGTTCTCTTCCTTGCCCTCTGAAATAAGTGCAAAATACATCACTCTCGGATAATTGTTTCCAGGCTATTGGGCATGTAATCCTTTCGTCCTAATCAATTAAATTTCCTGAGGAATGTGTCGGCAGTCAAGTGAATTTCAAAAATACATGCTGCTTCAATAATTAGAGAAACAAGAAAACTACGTGCAACTGTAGGAAAAGCCCGACCTTGAACAATAGAGATGGCGCCTTTATACTTCTGCTAGTTGCTCTGTCCAGTAAAGGGTCTTCATTAAAATCTGATGTTTAACTGCGAATGCAAGATTGTTCAAAATTCAGGTCCTGCAATCAAACAGACTTGGATAAGCCCAAAATTCATAGCTAGTTCAAGCAACAAACTTTTCCATTGTACTGCTACTTATACCGTGCAAGTTACTGCCTAATATAAAATATCCAGCATTCTTGAGGCTAAACGATAACCACCATTAGTCAATTTATTTGATCATTTCATACAACAGAAAAATAATCATAGGAATGTCTTGGTACTTGGCCTCTCTTTGCATTGAAACAACTTTTCTCCTTTTCCTACCATAATGGGGTCGTTCAAACTGAGAAGATAGATTACTTATTTAACTATTCTTATATCTTCTGAAAAA
Source organism: Pontederia paniculata (assembly GCA_001647135.1). Classification (NCBI taxonomy): domain Eukaryota; kingdom Viridiplantae; phylum Streptophyta; class Magnoliopsida; order Commelinales; family Pontederiaceae; genus Pontederia; species Pontederia paniculata. Next base: position 72,719 of record LTAE01001392.1, on the reverse strand, counting down.
AAATATATATATTACATATTTGCTTCGAAACAAAAGCTACAAAAATCAATAAAGCAATGTTAAGTTATCATCCTACTTATTGATGACAAATTGCTTCATATCTAAAATTGGCATGGATTTTCATATACAACATCTTCATTAGATGCTAATATGAAATTCAGCAGCTCCAAGCTCCCACAAGTTATAAGGACAGCAGATTGAATCATTTGAAAAAACCCTCCTCTCATATAATCTATCCTCAAATCAAACACTAATTCTAGGACCTAATGGAAACCCTCTGGGATTCAAAGAAATTATACTCTTGATAAAGAAGGCTAACTCTGGCAATATCAAGTTTAGAAAGACAATATCGAGATTTTATGGCATATTGAACTGAAAAAAAAATAGTTCTTTGCATATGCCTAATGAATACAACTCTGACATGCATATGCAGTATAAATTCAGTCGGCACAGTACTGTAATCATACGGTGTGCAACTTGCTAGTCAACATGCCCTCAAAAGTTTAAAGGATAAATGCATTTGGACTAAGAGCAACAAGATATTGCATGTACATGGGATGAGACTGTCAGGACATCGGAATGTGCTGGTTCAGAGAGGTTGCAGACCAACATGATAACATGTGTCTTTGTGTGAAAATGATATGAAACCCTTGCTTTTTAGCTCTCAAATGATGTTACTTGAACCCTGGCCATATGGCAATATTTTTTTTATAAAAAGTCATTGAATATTTATAATAAAAGAAGGATGACAAGTGATCTTGAATATTAAGGCTATATCCAGAATAAAGATTCAACTAAAAGGACAAATTAAAAACAAGATGCCAGGAAGACCTGCTTTTTAGCAAGCAAACAAACTATCATTTGATATCAGGTAGGATGTTTTCTGACTTGTGAAGAAAGTAAAATTACTGCCCTCTAATAACATGAATTACAGTTCTATCTTGATTATAATATAACCATATTTGCTGGAAGATAATGCAACTTACCTTTTTTGTTCTCCCGGATCACTTAGAGGTACTCTTTGAAGCTTTGAAACTTGCTCCACGCCATCGACAGATAATCTCTATCAATATTAATATCTGCAGGTTATGCATTCAAAAAACATTAGCAAACATGAAATCATTATCTTTAATTTTATAGAACAGCTAGTTCATCTAAACTCCCAAGTTGATAGATGAGGCAAAGTCTTTTCTTTTGTATTAACTTTTACTACACTCTTTTATGCTCTTTACTTCCACACTTGTGCATGCATTAAGATATTAATCCATACGGATGACAAGACAACCATAGCTATCCTTTTTACAGTCAAAAGAAATCTTAGTACTTCCATCATATGTGAGATAATAAAAATATTTGGCAGTCCATGGTTGAGTGTGAACAGCAAATTTTTTGAAAGAAGAAAGGATGACTACAAAGCATAGTAGGACTAGTAGCCATCCATTTGTATTAGATTTGGATGATGAAATACAAGTGTGTATATTTGAGCTATACAAAGGCTAGCTGAACAAAAACCAAAAGACAAGAATCTCTAATCCAAGCCCCCACTCGCTAATAAAAAAGGATGCATATGAACAGCAAATTAATGGCAAGAAAGCTATTCCATAAAGATATCAACAATATGATCTGGTTTAAGATGACATTAAATTTCGGGACAAGTTTATTCATCTAAATTTTTTTGTTGCTAGGTGAGGCAATGAGGATGAGACTTGGTGCAACAACTTTGCTTCTTTAGTGACCAGAGAAAGCATAACACGATAACCAATTTAGTTTATAATAAAACTTCACACACTTAAATGTGAACAAACTGGAAAAGATGACTTCGATTAGAGAAAAAAATATCTTTTCCTGCAATAAAATTCTATTATTAGTGCTCAATTATGCCAAGTCTTCACTTCAAAACCCAAATGTTAATACCTACATAAACATAATATGTTTTTGAAGGAATATGTAACATAATATTCACAGGAAAATAGAACAAAAGGACACGTATTGACTTGACTAATCCATCTTAATACTTTGACACTAGGAATCATGATTCAAATGGTTGTAAAAAAAGCTTAATACCCTGTCCAGTGGTTAGGATTTGAGAAAACCTGGCATACCAGGAATTGAGGATAGGGTTTATGTATAAGATACAAAAGAATAGTATGGTTGCAATTCTGTCACAAGCCAACTACAACCTCACTCATGCACATGACAACATCCCCGTACATTAGTTGACTGAATCGAACACTAGGAAAGGAGGCAAAGTGTCAAATTTTTTCTGCAAGGATTACTAAAAGAAGTAAAATATGGGAACATTAAGATATCCATGGGAAAACATACCTTACACAATCAGAAACTCGGCGGACAAAAGTTTTCACACTAGAAAAGGAACAAAATGCCAATTTTGGTTTCCTACCTTTAAAAAAAATTATCTTAATGCATCTGATGCAGTGTAAAACATATCTTAGAATCATCTAATCCATTCTGCATTTCATGTACTACAACACAACAACGGAAGCATGCATAAATTTGGAGCAAGATTTAAGCATAAAATTGCACCTGAAGCAGATCCTTCCAAGTTTCAAAATAAACTGCGTGCACCGTTACTTAATTTACAAACAGTAGCAGGAACAGATTCTACTTAAACACAATTTAAGGTGTCATGTTACATGAAGAAAAAAAAAGGCAAACCTGGAGGCCTAGAGGAAGGGACCCTCTTCTTCTCCGGCACCGACAAGGCCTCAAGCTGCTCATCCAGCTGCTGCAGCGCTTCAAGAGCCTTTTTCTTGTCAAGCTCATAGGGAGTTGCGGCCCCTTCTCCATCCGCAGCGTAGTCTGAGCGAGAAAATGCCCTCCAACTACTCTTGTTCCTGGTCTGTAAACTTGTGCAAGGGGACCAAGGGGAGCATGCAGCCTGAGGACGGATGTGGTGAGCTGCATCAACTGAAATGGCCAAAAACATGAGGCATGTGCTTCTTCTCTTCCCTGGTTATGATATAAACACTTCACAAGAAAATATCCAACACTCGATCAAAGAAAATTTATGCAATTTTTTTTGTCTCAACTATCCAAAATTTCCAACACTTGATCAGAATAGGATGTTCGCTTACTTGGGTTCTCGAGAGAATGACCTCTTCTCCATGCTCTTCTTCCTGTTGTTCTTGTTCTGCTGCCATTGCTGCTTCTACTGGGCGTAGAATTTGGGGTGCAGAGCAGATGGTGGTGGGAGAAGTGGAGCAGCGACAGCGGCATGCCTATAAAAATCTAAGCAACTTTTGTAGAGAAATCTTAGGCAACTTTGTTGATGAAAGAAGGCGACTCGTCTTCTCAGCATTAAACGGATTGAATATAAAAAACCTTATATTCTATTTTTTAACGATATTAATTCACTTATTCGAAAATTAAAGTCTTTAAAAAATTGAAAAATTATTCGAATATATCATTGACACAATTTGTAGGACTTGGATAGATAATTGGTTGGATACAATGTTCAAGTCATGTATTCAATATCCGACCAAAATTCTTAGTTCATTAGTTTGTTAACAAAATCAAATATCTAAATATAAATATTTATTATGTAAATAATATATATATATATATATACTAATTTGAATAATTTTTTTTTTGAAGATTGGCCACCTTTGAATAATCCGAAAGATATAAATATATTGCTCATTTTTCAATTAGATTTTGTTTTGATATCAATGTAACTAGAAGAAAGTGAAATGGTAAAATGAAAAATATAGGAAAAAGTAAAAATACATAAAAATTTATGTAAATTGATGTATCTTAATTTTATTGATGTAATAAGAAATAGAAAAAAAACAATAAAAAATTAAAAAAAGTGAAATTGATAAAAATTAAAAAATGAAAAAGTATAAGTACTAAAAATGATTGTTTTTATAAACTGAAATTAAAAAAATACTTAATGGACCTAACCGCTTCGCCCATCTGTTAATGTTCGAGTAGAACTTAGTGGGTTGGACAAGCTTCAAAGTTCATCAGGTGGCCCGATGCCTGCCCGATAAGATAGCAAATGGATCGGGCTTGTTTGATATCTGGTCAAAGCCCGATTGATTGAGCTCGTTAGGCAAACACCTATACTACTAATAATATATATAGATATGTAGTCTTTATTGCCACTAAGAAATAGTTTGGATTAATATCATAATTGAACTAGCCAGTAATCTATTGTTCTAATAATGGTAATATGGTCTGAGGTCGGTGGTAGGGGATCCGGATCGTGGACCCCATTGTTCAGATCTACCTGGATAGCAGAGCTACTATTACTTCACCAGAGGATCGCTCCATTACGGTCGGACCCCACACGATAGGATGGGTGGGTTTGGGACCCACCATTTTACTAAGCCCGCAAGCTTTATTCACACTTCCTCCTAGAGGCCACCATCCCGAGAGAGCTCGAGATGGATTGTCGATCCATTTGGCGTCTACGGCTACTTTTTAAAGTCAAGATCTTTGCTTGGCTTATGCGGCGTGGCAGACTTCTCACTCGGGCATACAGAGCGAGATGAGCACCTCAGGCGGAGACATCCTACCTTATGTGCACAGATGCGATGGAGGACATCATGCACTTATTTTTTCGCTGCCCGATGACACGAGAGATTTGGCGCCAAACGGGTCAACTGCTCATTTTCCCTTCAGACGCAGAGGATTTTTGGCCGCCACTACGAGCTATGGCGAGCCGGAGGCAAGGATGTAGATCACTAGTTACGACTTTCTTGGCCGGTTCATGGGCCATCTGGCTCCAGCGTAACCCCGGATCATCTTTTGTGGGGAGAGTTGCCAGGTTGAGAACGTTGTACACCATATTTCTTTTCTCCTTCGGGAGTGAGGTTCTGGGTAGGAGGTTTCTTATCCTCGTTTCTCTCGTCTTTTTTGCCGCTCTCTTTTTTAGAACGCTTACTTGTACATGCTCTTTTCATAGTTTATATATACATGGATGATAATCGCTCTCCCAAGGGTCATCCTTTTTCTTATAAAAAAAAATAATGGTAATATGATGGATTGAAAATTTTAGATAAAACAATTCTTAATCTAAATATATTATTGGCTAGCGAACAACTCTTAAGCTTTTGAGATGAATAGTTAACAATGAAACCAAAATCAGTTGAATAAAATTATGAAAAGTAAAGGAAACTAACATGGAGAAAATATTTCACCTAAGATATAGGATGTGCAATCATCCAATGCTTGTTCGTCGCACTTATTGCATGTCATCTTCTCTAATTTCAACACCAGAATTAGAATTTTCTTTTGTATTTTCCTTGGGCTACCTTTGATTTCACACAACTTGAGTCATTCATGACAAGTTGGATCCTTGCAGATTGACACTTGAGATTGCTGGAGCATTTAATTAAAAATGATTGGCTTATGTCCACCATGTTAGAAGTTGCAAGTTTTTCAATGACTTCACTTATAAGTAACCTCCCACGAATGAAATGGTTGGGTGAACGTAAACCAATTTTAGTAACTTTCCAAATATTAGCCCGCCAAGTCAATTTCTGCAAGGGAGTTATGAAATGTTGTTCATATACACTTCCTAGTGAACTATAATGGTTTTTTTTTCCTTTAAAAGAAGAATCATCATCGAGTATGTGTGCCTTCGAATGTCGAGCATTCATTGTCCAACGATGAAGAGCATCTTTATGAGGAAAACTTGTAATTCCTTTCTTATGAAGAACATACAAAATATGTGCACAAAAAATTCCATCCCGCTCATAGTTTTCGCATGAACATGTTATAGATTTAAATTCTTTGATGGATACTTAACTTTATATCATTCCTTCTTTTATCTTCACCTCCTATATAAATACACATAATAGACAACTTTATCACAATCTTTGGAAAATTTTGGTGCAAAGAAGTCACTGATTCTTTTAAACTCTTCTTGGAACATACAAAATGCACCATGAGTATACATCTTTTTTTTTTGCATAATTCTCTAGTTGATTCTTTGAGATTAAAACAACCTTGGAGTTCATATTTCTCAAATTTTCTCGTTCTTCAACTTTTCGATGAGTATGAACTGTTTGATCATAATGATAGACAAACTCACACAAGGATGTGGTTGCATTCATAAAGTCATCAAAAAAGCCATTGAATTTTTCAACTCTTTGAGAAGAACATAAGCTCGCCGAGAAAACATCATTTAGATATATTGGCACCCAAAGCCTATGTTTGTCATACATACTTGCTAAACAGTGGTCATATGCAATATCATATTTTTGTTTAAAAAAAGCTATCTCTCTTCAAATTCTTCAATAATCATTTATTAATAAATCCATTTGTTATAGTCTAAAGTTGCCTCATGAAATTAAATCTCGAAGAAAGGACAAAGTATTCTTTTGAATATCCCAGATGCAAAATCTCTATTGAGCATTTGGAAATAGTTTATGAATAGCACTATCAATTGCAATACTTTGATCAATCATGATAAATTTAGGATGTTTCTCGTACATGCATCCTAACCATCAGGAAGTAAAGCACAACCAAATAAGGTTGGTTGTGTATGATGATTGACTCTAATGAAACATACAAATGACGTGGAAAATGTATTCATTATATAAGTTGTATCAAATATTATAACATCTCCAAGTGTCAAATAATTATCTCTTGATCTTTTATCTACTCAAAGATACTTCTTCATCCAACTCCTATCTGAAAAAGAAACCATCATCATATGTTTGTTTGTTCTAAGAATGAGTTATCATACTCGAACTCTTCATAATAATTTATTTTTGTTACCTTCAAATGATCCATACAATTTTGACTTATAACCAATGACTGATGAGAAATTAAGCTTGATACTTTTGAATGAACATTTAAAGAATGAGTGTGTTCTTCATGAAATTGTTCTACCACCCACTTTTCATCATTTATCTCACTTAAATATAAATACACAGGACAACCGTTTCTAACTTCTCTTGTTGGTTTCTGAACTTTTCCAAAACTTCATTTAAGATCATTATATCCTTCTTTCAAACAAACAAGTTTTCCACTATTAATTTTCCTAGATTTCTTAGACTTATGGAAATAAGATTTCCATACAAAAAAAATTCAAGTAATTTAGCATACATATTGTGGTAATTGTACACTTCATGCCAATAACTAGTTTTCTAATTTCAGAAGATGACCTAATATCTCATCTTCAACTTGCTTCTCTTTACTAATATTTTCTTCAACATTTGGCACATTGTTACAAAAACATTTTGTATGAAGAATGAGGATACACATGCTTTTAAAAAATTGTAAAAGTATAACATTCTAAAAAAAATGTAAAATAGAAGGGTTAAATATCATTATAGTATGCCTACTAAATCTCAAATTTGTATTATATCATCAAATTTTACTTGCATTGATCTTGTTGCCTCATAATTTTAGTATAACATTTTAAATATCATTTTTACTTGCATCTACCTTTGTTTTGTTGCCTCATAATTTTCATTGCATTGATCTTGCGAATTTGAGATGTATCCACATCATTGCTCAAATAAGAAGACATGACACTTGCTACAATTAAGATCAATTAAGATGGGATTCGACTAAGCATTTGATAAAGCCAAAAGTTTAGTAGATATGAACTATATAAGATGTTTTAGTGAAACAACTAAGATCCAATCAAATTGCAAAATACTAATTATTATGATTCATTTATCAACAAGAATATCAAGCAAATTTGAGATTTAGTAGGCATACTATAATGATATTTTTGTTCATATTTTAAATTTTTACTTGCATAAATTTGATGATATAATACAAATATGATAAGCACAGTTGTGCATAGTAGGTTATAGGAATATGTTGATAGGATAGTTTACATCATGGAATCTTCCTTTCCTATTCAAATTCATATTTGTTGTATCAGTAGCAAGTCTCTCTGTGACACACACAAAATGGAATACACACATCCAAACACTCTCATAAGAAAACTAGCACCTAAAGTTGAGGATTAATGGTTGCAAGCTAAATGTTAAGGCACAAAGTATTCGCAAGCATAAAAGAGTCTGGTCCCAACCACTAAATTCTTTGCAACCTCAATCACACATCTAATGTTATGTTTGGAAGTAAGAGCCCAAATTACCATCCAAAATTATGTTTGGTGAATGCAACTATGACTCTGGGGCCATTTATAACTAGATCAATAAAAAGATTTTAGCTAAGAAATTTCTTCAAACATTGATATGACAGCTTGTCCTTCAATGAATGATCATAATACAAACACAAACAAGAATGGAGCAAATGCAGGGATCAAAATAGTATATTGACCAACCAAGAATTACCTTCTTCTCCTTGGTCAGGCTACAAAGAGTAAGAAATAGATTATAAGGCCTTAGAGAGAGAGAGAGAGAGTCGGGCTCATGTGAGTTCAGGAGTCGTGGGGTCGTCGAAAGAGGTGGTGAGGACGGAAGAGGAGAGTGACAAGAGTGTAACCGTGACCTAGAGATGACGATTTGTTAGAAAAGGAAAAAAAAGGGAAATCCAAAAAAAAAGTTGGCAAAGATGATATGATAATAAAAAAAGTTTAATGAAGGTCTACCCTATTTAAGTAGGGTACACTGTGTATCTTATTATCTAAACCGTTAAATCTGAGATGTATGCTTAAAAATAGATAGTATATTTAAGATTCATATTTTCTATCTATTTTTATCAACCACAGATTTTATATTCAACAATTCAAATGATAGGATATACGGTGTATCCTACTTAAATAGGATACACCTCTATTAATCTTAATAAAATTAGAGGAAACATTATTTCACTTCAAAAATGTAGGATCTAGATGACACCAAGAGGGGGGGTTGAATTGGTGTATTAAAACTTTTACTCTCTTTTACGTTTAACCTAACTGTGTTATGACAGCGGAAGCATACATATGCGATTAATAACACAAGTAGAGAGAAGAGAGTAAAGAGAAAGCACAAAGCACAAACAAACACCAAGTTTGTTGACGAGGTTCGGCCGAACTCCTGGCCTACGTCCCCGCTCCGGTCTTCTCCACGAGATCTCCAGATATCACTACTTCCTTCTTCAAGGGCGAAGGATCCCTTACAACTTCTCCTTTCTTTGCACTGAGGGCAAGGAGACAAGCTCTTACATGTAACACTCAAGAGCTCTCGGACCCTTCTCACAAGGGGAACTAAGGCACTCACTCAATACACACACTGGTAAAA
>LTAE01001392.1:24551-58944 GCA_001647135.1 Pontederia paniculata | reverse complement strand
ATATATATATATATATATATTTATTTATTTATAGTGAGAGTGAGAGAGAGGTAGTCACTCTCGACTCATCAACTCAATGGAACTCTTCGACGTTGCATCGTTTCTTTACCTGTCACCATCCGCAGAACGCTTTTTTAAATCATTCCACATCATATTTGCACAAGGTGTCAATATAAAAAGATGCTGAAGATAAACTATAGTAAAAGGTAGATACTTTAACTACCCTACCTAGTTTTGTAACTTAGATATTATGGTCGAGTGTTTGGCTCAAGGTGCTATAAGTTAATAAAATTTTGTTTTCCCCTTTACTTGGGTGTGTTTTTATGTTGCTTATCAAGGAATAAAAAAAATCCTAGAATTCAATCTCTATGGATTGGGGGAAGGCGAGAAAGAAGAAGATGACAAGAGGATATAGGAAAAGGAAAATCACACGGTATGTAAAGGTTCATAGTGTTGTTTTTAGAACAACTTCTGATCCAAGCGGCACTAATTCCCATATCCAAATGAGTTACATTCTTAAGCTTTCTTAGTCATGTTTTAAGATTGTGTTTATTGCATTATCATGTAATATTATCTAACAATTTAAATTCTCATTTGAAAAGATTGTCCTTTGTTAAATTATTAGCAATGCACATTATTTTATGTATACATAAGTAATGTGTACAATTTGTATTATCTTATTTATGATGTAAGAAGAATATGCAAATTTTATCAAATACCCTTGGTCAAATTAGTAAAGTTTAATTTTTTTTGTAAATTTAGTTTGAATGTCATGAACTTTAATCATAAATGAATATATTACATTCATAAAATTTATACATCAAACAAATAAAATTATAGAATATTTAGTATATCTATTTCCAAAAATGAAAATAATATATGATATGAACGAATGGGCGTGGCAAAGTTTGGCTGACTACAACGAAGGTAAATCCTGATGACTTCGGGACTCGAACTTGAACTACTAACTCTGAGTCTCTCAATTCGGAATATAAAGTCACGAATGTCAACCAACTTGATGAAAAAGTATATAATTTTGATAAGGACATTGTATACTATACATATAGGAGGCCATGGCCATGCAAATCGGTTTTCAACTTACACTCATAGACGACACCGAAATAAACTAAAATTACACATAATTTAATTAAAAAATAGAATGTCCTATCATTTACTTTTTCTAAATAAAATTACTCGTAATTTTTTTATCATGTATATTCTTTTCCTTGACATCTGAAATGATAAATATCAAAGATACGTCAAGTTGGCAGGTAAAAAAAAACTTTATTAGCATTCAGTCTCAGGTTATTTGAACATAAATATAATTCACTATCTGATAAATGATCTCTATGTGCCAATTGGAACATATGTGGAAACCACATCATATTAATTCCGTTAAATCTTTCATGAACAGCAATATTCTTGTTTAATTACTCAGTGCAGACATCTACTCTACGCCGACTTCCCTGTCACGGATAACGAGCCTTTCGAGATCGTACTCGCCGGAGGAGGAGGAGGAGAAGCAGGACAGGAACTTGGCCTTAGCGTCATGCTCCACGTCGTTCATGGAGCACGAGCCCTTCACCCACCCTAGTCCGAGTCCTCCGCCACCGTACCCGGCCGCCTTGAAGGTGCATCCCAGAGCCGTCCACTCATGATCGGCGCAGGCCGAGCGGTTGTCGGCGTCGTAGTCACCCGACGATCCCGACGTGGAGGATATCATGTGGAGTACGTCGACGTCCGTCTCGCTGCCTCCACTGCTCAGACATCGACATTGGCAAGCCTCGTCGTCGTCGTGAGCAGTACAAATGGAACAGCAACGTTCGCAGGATGCGCGCAGACGTTGGAGCAGTGGGGAGGCGTCGTAGACTCCCATGCGGTGCATGGTGACGACAAGAAGGAACGCCATCGCATTGACGACAAAGGCAAAGGCGGTCATATTGAACCCCGCTTGCAACAGTTGTTCGTTTGATCGTTAGAACTGCGCACGCCCTCGCGGCCGGGGCGGCCAGCGAGCATCGGGTTATACGTACGCTGGGATGAGAGCGAAACCGTCGGCGAAGGCGGTCGATGCGACGACGGAATCGAGTGAAAAAAGGTAGAAAGGAGTTAGGATTTTTTTTTATAGGCTGGTAGGATTTTTATTTTTCATATTAGATTATTAAAACAGACGGGTAGAAACTTGATATTGGAAAGATTTCTTTGCAATTGGAAATTGTACATATTAATTACAGAAAAAAGAAATATGTTGTGCAGCCACATAATATAGCACACCAAACTAATATTTAAATCTTATATAAAATTGATTTTTATTTTTAAAATAATTTACTTAATATATTAGAGTTTGAGGCAGCAAAAAACTTTAGGGCCTGAAATTTCATCCTATCTATCATTTAAAAGTTGAGTTTATTTTTCATTTTTTTATTACTTGATTCAACGGTTAATATGTGAGTAAAAAATGAAAATTTGAATGGTAAATAAAAAATTAAGATCGAATCACTCTCGTATATAAAAAATAATATCAAAGCCATCGGATGCATGGATGATGCTATATATATATATATATATATATATATANTATATATATATAATAATAAGATCTTGAAAAAGTAGTTAATAAAGAATAGATTTTTTTGTTATTTTTGTTATTTCATATTTACTCCTATAAATAGACGAGGATGGAGTCTGATATTTGTATCATTTCACTCTCATTTTATTCAAAATGAAGAGAGTATTAGAGCTTCAAATGAAGTCCTAAATAATAAATAAAATTAAATTTGTATCATTTTATTATGCATTTTCTTTAATACAGAAGAACATATATATAAAGAGAGAAGTTGAACTAGCCGTGAAGCATATTCTTTATTTTAAATATTTTACATGATATAGGATGAAAAATAGGTATATTTTCTCTTCTTAACAATATAAGATAAATAGGTATATTTTTATTTATTTTTAGTCCCACATTTGAAATTAACAATATAAAGAAGAAAATAATGTTTATAAAAGAAGAAACTCATTTTAATATTTTAAAATCAAACTCATATGAAATAGCAGCAAGAATACTTATTTAAATTGATTAATAATTATTTTAATAATAATGATTAGAAATAAATAATTATTTCAATTGAATATTTTTTAACTAATTTTTAAAGAATATTAATAAACAAATTATTAACAGTTATTTTAATAGTATTCTTACTCAACTAAAGGAATAAACTTGACACATTAAATAGTTAAGAAAAAACTTAATAAGTAATACTTTAGTTATGTGTTAAATATTTTTAAAGTGGCTATTATTAAGTAAATTCATATTTCAAGTAAAGTAATAAAATTTGAAATATGAAATATTAGGAATTTATAATTTAGTTATTATATAAAAATCATAAAATCACTAAAAAGAAGTTCGTGGAAAATATATTTATATTTTATTATTTTAAATATTTTACATGTGTACCTCTAAATAGATGAAGGATGAAAAATAGGTATATTTTTTCTCTTCTTAACCACATAAGATAAATAGGTATATTTTTTTAGTCCTACATTTAAAATTAACAATATAAAGAAGAAAATAATGTTTATAAAAGAAAAAAAACTTATTTGATGTTTTAAAATCAAACTCATATGAAATAAGCATCCTCAATATATTTTATTTTTTATTTTATAATTATCCTTTAAAAAATCTGAATAAAAGTTTGTTTCATAAGACAATAGCATTTTTATAAAAAAAAATGTCCTATAATAAAAAGTTTGTTAACCAAGATAATAAATTAATAAACAATATTATTATTTAAAAAGTATCCTAACTTGAAGAATTAAGAAAAATTAATAATAGAAAATTTGATATTTTGTTTTCATAATTGTTATATTTAAATGATATAAATGTTATATAGGTTTTACAAAAAATATAATAATAAGATAAATAGGTATATTTTTATTTTTTTTATTGCTAGCGCACATTTGAAATTAACAATATGAAGAATATAAGAATGATTATAAAAGAATAATATCATTTAATGTTTTAAAATAAGGCTCATACCAAATGTCATACTCAATATATTCTAAAAATTATTCTTTAAAAAATCTAGATAATTTTTTTATAAGAAAATATCATTTTTATAAAAATGTCTTATAATAGAAGGTTTGTTATACAAGATAATAAATTAAAAAAATTATAATTATGAAAAAAATGGCGGTGTTCATATATATATATTAAGGAGAGGTCGAAGCCACGAGAAGATGTCAAGTGACATATTAATACGAGGACACATGTCTAATATTAAGACAAACTTTTATCTTCTAATTTTATCTGTTCTTGAATATAAAAAAAATAATTTGAGAGAGATTTAAAAGATAAAATTACATGTCATGCTATAAAATTATCTAACATATATTCTAACAATTTTACTTTATTAATATTTTTGAGATTTATTTTTTTCAAATAAGATAAAATAAAAAATATAATGATCAGTTTAAAAGAGTCCGAACTTAAATGATTTAAAAAAATAAAATTTTCAGAAAAAGTTTCTTATATAAGATACTAAATTAAAATTAAAAGTATAATTATTTACAAAGTGTCCTAACTTTAATGAAATAAGTAAAATTGAAGATAAAGTAAGAAGACAAAAATTAATATTTTGTTGTTAAAATTATTTTATATGTATATTTTATTATATGGTATAGATTATATAGGTAATATAACAATAAAATAAATAAGTATATTTTTACTTTTTTTGTCCTACATTTAAATTAGCGATATAAAAATTCCTAAAAAAATTATATATATAATTTATGTAAGTAGAGTAGTCTAGCGCCTGTGCCCATATTTTTTTAAATATGATCTTTTAGAAAATTCTAAATAAAAGTTTGTATTATAAGAAATTAAATGTCATAAAATTATTTGTTATATATTCTAAAAATGTTAGTTTATTAGTATTTTTGGGATAGATTTTTCCCTATAATAGAAAATAAAAAGATAAATAATGATCATTTTAGAAAGTCCTAACTTAAATTATTTTAAAAAAATTCAGGAGAAGTTTCTTATATAAGATGCTAAATTAAAATTAAGAATATAATTATTCAAAAAATCCTAACTTTAATCAAATAATAAATTCGAAAAAAATTGAGAAGAGAAAATTAAATATTTTATTTTTAAAATTATTTTATATGCATAGATATTATATGGATTGTAATGTAACAATAAAACAAATAAGCATATTTTTTGTTTTTTTAAGTCCAATTTAAAGAAAAAAGAATGTCAATCAATGTTTTAAATATTTAAGAAAAATGGGAAATAAAATTGATAAAAAAATAAGAACAAAAGATTATTTTCTTTATAAAATTATCTGATAGATATTCTAAAAATGTTAGTTTATTATATTTTTTAGATTGATTTTTTTCGTATAAGACAAAATAAATAAAATTGAAAATAAAGTAAGAAGACAAAACTTAATATTTTGTTGTTAAAATTATTTTATGTGTATATTTTATTATATGTTATAGATCTGTATAGATTATATAGGTAATATAACAATAAGATAAATAAGTATATTTTTACTTTTTTTAGTCCTACATTTGAAATTATCGATATAAAAAATTCCTAACAAATTATATATATAATGTATGTAAGTAAAGTAGTCTAACACCACATATATTGCCCATATTTTTTTTAAAAAAATGTTCTTTTAGGAAATTCTAATTAAAAGTTTGTAATATAAAAAATTACGTCCTATAAATTATTTGACATATATTCTAAAAATTTTAGTTGATTAGTATTTTTGGGATTTTTTTCTGTAAGTAAATATAAAAAAATGTAATGATCATTTTAAAAAGTCCTTACTTGAATGAAATAATAAAACTGAAGAAAAAATAAGAAGAGAAATATTAATTTATTTTTTAAAAATTATTTTATATGTATAGATATTATAAGGATTGTAATGTAACAATAAAATAAATAAGTGTACTTTTATTTTTTTTAGTCTCATATTTGAAATTAGTGATATAAAGAAAAAAGAATGTCAATCAACGTTTTAAAATATTTAAGTGACAAATAAGTTTGATAGAAAATAAAATATAAGAAAAATATTTTCTTTATAAAAGTATGTGATAGATATTCTAGAAATGTTAGTTTATTAGTATTTTTTAGATTGATTTTTTTTTGTATAAGAGAAGATAAATAAAATATAATCATTTTAAAAATTCCTAACTTAAATGATTTATGAAAAATAAAACTTTCAGCAAAAGTTTCTTAAATAAGTTGATAAATTAAAATTACAAAATACAATTATTTAGAAAGAGTCCTAACTTGAATGAAATAAATAAAATTAAAGATAATGTTAATATGATTAAAGTTATTACTTTATTTCTAAATTTATTATTTTATGTTATAAATGTTGTATAGATTCTATAAATAATATGCCAATAAGACAAAATATGCTTACTTTTAGATCTTTTTTATCCCATATTTGAAATTAATGATATAAAAAGAGAATGATGATTATAAGAAAATGTCTTTCAATGTTTAAAATAAGGTTCATGACAAATGATATGCTCAATATATTTTAAGTTTATTTATTTTTTTTAAAAAAAATTCATATAATTAAGAAATCTAATAGCAAAAAGTATACCATTTTATGCTAAATACATTTTGAAATCACTAAAATTAGTTAGTCAATAATATTAATTTAACTTATTACTTTAAATATTATGTGTCAATACTTGTAATACGGAGCATAGGAATGCGCGATTTCAATTATTACACTCTACTCCCTTTTTAAGAGATGAAGAGAGTGAAATCGGGGGCATTCTTATAGGCTCGAAGAAAAAGCTAATAAGAGAAAATTTAATATTTTATTTTCAAATTCATTTTATATATTATAAATCTTATATAGATTCTGTAGATATGTAGTAATAATAAGACAAATATGTAATTTTTTTAAATTTCACATTTTTAAATCTAATGATATGAAAATTAGAAGAATGATTATAAAAAAGAGTATCTTTCAGTTTTTAAAACAAGGGTCATGCTAATGACATGCTCAGTATATTTTAAACTGATTTATTTAAAAAAAATAAATTTTAATGCAATTAAAAAAGTTAATTATAAAATAGTATATCAGTTTATGCTAAATATATAAATTTGAGATCTCTGAAATTAATTAGTCAATAATATTTAATTTATCTTATTATTATAAATATTCTATGTTGATACTTATAAATATAGAGTCTTGGAAGGTGCAATTTTAATTATCACACTCTGTCCCTTTTTAAGAAATGGAGAGAATGAAATCACAAGCTTTGCTGTAAATAATAGGCTTTGAAATTTATTTTCAATAAAAAAGATCTGAAGTTTGTAAAGAAAGAAATTAAAGAAAAATTAGAAAAATAAAATTGATAGAAACACTAAAACAAATAATTATCATTCTATAAAATATTTGATATGTATTCTGGAAAATTAGTTTATTAGAATTGATTTTATTCGTATAAGAGAAAATAAATAAAATATATAATAATCATTTTAAAAAGTCTCCTAACTCAACTGATTTAAGAAAAATAAAATTTTCAGAAAAAAGTTTGTTATATAGGATAATAAATAAAATAAAAATATAAATATTTATAAAGAGTCCTAGATTGAATAAAATAAGTAAAATAAAAATAGTTAAGATGAGAATATAAGGAGAGATTGAAGTCACGATAAGAAGTGGTGTGTTAGTACGAAGACATGTGTCTAATATTACGATAATTTTTTTTATATTTTTGGAGTTGATTTTTTCCTATATGAGTAAATAAAAAATATACAATGATCATTTTTGAAAAAATTCCTAACTTAAAAAAAATTAAAATTCCCAGGAAAAGTCTCTTATATAAGATACTAAATTAAAATTAGATATATAATTATTTACAAAGAGTCTAACTGAAATGAAATAAGTAAAATTGAAGAAGAAATAAGAATAGAAAAATTGATACTTTGTTCTTAAAATTATTTATATGTATATTTTATTATATGCTATAAATTATATAGGTAGTATAACAATAAGATAAATAGGCATATTTTATCTTTTTAGATTCACCATTTGAAATTAGCGATATAAAATTTCCACAAATTTGTATATATAATTTTAAATTTGAAGAGTAGTCTAAAGCCACATGTCTTACACACAATATTTTTCAAAATGATATTTTAAAAAATAAATAAAAAGTTTTATTATAAGAAAATCACATTTTCATAAATATCTTATAATAAAAATTTGTTATATAAGATGATAAACTAAAATAAAAAAATATAATTATTACAAGGATTCCTAACTTAAATGAAATAAGTAAAATTGTAAATTTTAGAAGAGAAAATTAATATTTTATTTTTGAAATTATTTTATATGTATATAAATTATATGGATTGTAATGTAACAATAAAAAATAAGCACATTTTAATCTTTTTTGTCCCATTCAAGTAAATTAAGAAAAAATGACAACAAAATTAATAAAAAACTAATTCACACATTAATATTTTAGTTATCTATTAGATACTTTTAAAAGTTCTAATATGCTATTATTTATACAAGATCTAAATATTTTTTTGCATCATAAAATAAAATAAGATCAACTAAAAAATAATTTGACAATGATTCATCTAAATAAATTTACATAAAAACAAATACAACATTTCAAGCCTTATTTAACACATTTAAATTAGTCTAACATCCAGTTATAAAATATATATATTCAAGTAGCTTAAAATATATTAACAATTAAAAAATTAGTTAAATATTTGTTATGAAGGCGATGTGGGTGTAGTATAGATTTAAATATTATTTTGTTGATACAAAGATAGAGCTTTGACAAAATTAGTGATCAAAGTATATAAGTTGTGTTTGTTAAATGTATACAGTTTAATATTAATGATATTTTTCAAATAATAATACTTTTGAGATAAAAGAAAATGTTTCACTATAAGTCTTAAAAAAGAGTAACATTTTCTTTATTACAAATTTAAAATTTATGTAACAAATTATATAATACATTTATGTAAGGTGAGGTAAGGTATAAAAGTACACAAATTAAATATAAAAAAATATTTTCTATTTTTTTATGTTTAATATAAGAAAAAATAAATTTATAAGAAGATGTTAAAGACAAATATAACAAATTATATGAAAATTATAAATTGATAAAAAAATAATAAATATCAATTTTAATATAATATACAAGTGTTTAGATAAAAAATGAACACAAAAATCTAAAACTAATAATTTTACCTTAACAATAATATTTTATATTTTTTTCTTCAAACCTTATGGTTTAATGTCCTCAATTTTATTTCAATTTTTTTTTCAAAAATATACACTTAATTATATAAAGTATATTATTTTATTAGTATAGTAATATCCTTATATCACATGGGTTCATAGACTAGTATAATTAGAAGGAATATTACATGTTGGATTCTAGAATAATTTGATTTAATCTAGAAAAATTTAAATTGGTCATATATGATCCAACCAATGAGGTTTAAAACTTAACTAATTTGAGTAATTGTTTTTTAGTTTTTTTTATATTTGAACTTAAAAACCATAAATAAATTAAAAAAAAATCTTAAATAAGTATGATAATTACTAAATTAAATTAGAGCAATGATAATAAGTATACAAATATTTGCTTTTTAAACTACCCACATACGAAAAACGTTAAATATATTTAATTTGGATTAAACTATGATATAATTTGATATTGATGATAAGCAATTATTAATTTAAAGTTTTAAATTATTTAGAAGTCAAATTATTCTTAATTAATTTCAAATTTAACTAGTTCAATCTTCTAATAGTAATATTAATTATCATCATCATCATCATTGAGAAGTTAGAATAATAACATAGCTTCGACAATAAATATATTATTAGCAATGCTTAAAATAACCTAAACTTTAAAAAAAAATCTATCATTCTACTAATTAATTGTTAATACATATTATACGATTATTTTCTCTTACACGTCCTAAACTACAGTGAATCTATGTATTTAACATAGATTATCAAAATATTGATTTGTACCCCTAAATTTGAATTGTTTTTTCCATTAAAGAATTGTTTTTCATTAAATTTTTCACTAGCTACTGTTCATTTTTCTATTATTTTAATTTTTTTCTTGGTGAAATTACTCCCTCTTTCTACTACTTCACGATGAGACAACGATTGAAATACTTTTTTTACTAAAGTTTTGTAGACGTATTATAGACAATTTTGTATGCCTACTCCACATTAAAGGTGCTTTACACTTGAATCCATTTTTTACCCTCATTTTCCACTGAAAAAATTAAACCACCATAAATAAATATAAAAAGTAACTAAATATGAATAGGTAAAATAGCATTCAATATTAAAATAAAAAAAATGTTTTAATAGTTTAGTTTTGAAGAGGTTTCATTTCTTAAATACTTATCAGTAACATCATTGTTGATTTTTAAATATGAATTTATCAATATAAGTTATTCAACAATATATTAGTTGTGTTTTATGATGTACTTAGGTGATTTTTGTAACACATTTTTTCAAGAAACAAAAAAAATAATTTAATTAATGAAAAATAATTTTAAAACTTTGAAAAAATAATCATGAGTATAAAGTATTAATAAACATAACCACTTGATTGTATTATAAAATTAATACATATCCAAATTTTAAATTAATAGATCTAATGAGTGCTATGAATGATGTAGAATATATGGATACAATTTGGAAAATAAATATAAATACTAAAGTAACAATATTGAGAAATATGACATTTAATATATTAAAGAAAAATATATAAAAAAATAATCTAAAATATGTCATGTACACAAATTTATTTCTTTAAAAAATTATATAATTATATTAGAAACAATATGTATAAAAAATAAGACAAAATGATGCCCAAGTAACTAAACACTAGTTTCTATATAAAACCAGAAAATAGGCTTGTGTTTCACGAAATACTTATGACACTAAAATATTTAAGTATTAGAACATATTAATTGACTATTTTAAAATATGCATAAGTGTGTGGTAGATATTTGGATGGTCAATATCACAACATTCTAATCATTTTGATTTGATCTAGAATTTTGGATATGAAATATTCTTGATAAAAAATAATTAAAAAGTATAATATTCATTAGTTTATATTATTATCTATTATCAAATAAATGATATTTTATGGTAGATAAAATTATTGTGGTATAGGAAAGATCAAATATTTAAATATGAAATTCATTTAAATTCTAAGTATCATTTAAGCTTAGGAAATTTTTTGGATATTTAATTCGACGTATCATTCATTTAAATTTAATTCTTTTTTAAATGATTATATAAATTTACTCATATATGAAAACATTTTTTATTTTCTTAAAGCTTATGAGATTTTTGGGGTGGTAAACTATTTTCGTCATTAATTTTTTTTCTGAGGATATGGATTCTTAGCATATGCATTTATTTTTTCTTACGAACATGTTATTGTTCGGATGATAACATTTTTGCCATAACAATAATGAGTTATCTTATCATCAATTATATGTGTTTAAAAAAGTAGCATATTAATAATTAACTTATTTTTATACATTATCAGTACAAATATATCTAAATATTTAATGATTGCGCATAATGCAAGGGAGTTTCTAAGTTAATAAAAATATTAAGAAAGATTTATACAATAAAAATATTAAAACGTAAATAAATATGTTCCACCAAAATATTCAGTAATGAATCTTTATTTTGAATTACAATTTTAAATTTCTTAATTTACTTAACTTATGGCTTTTTAAGAATAATAATTTTCTTATTTCTTATTTTTTTTCCATTGGACAAATGTTCTTAAAATAATAATAGATTAAATTTTCGAATTTTATTAATTTACTTTAGTAATTTTAATAATTATATTTTATTAGTTTTTAAAATAATCCTACTATATTATTATATGTATAGATATATAAACCGAACACATATTTAATAGAATTAGATAGAGATAAGTCAATTAAAATGAAGTATTTTTGACAAAAACTATGATATATTAAAAATACATAAAAAGATTGTATAAAGTACTGGTGTCTAGATAAAACTATTAGGTTGACATTTATGCTATATATATATATATATGTATATATATATATATATATATATATATGTATATGTATCATGGTGGATGGTAGTTTTTATGCTATAAAGATATAATAATTCAATGTATGTTATGCAAGTTTCGACATTCCTAAACACATTTAATAGTTAGAATTTAAATATAAATATATTTTTTTGACATCTTCTACTATATTTTCTTAATTGTTTTTCATGGAACAAATATTCTGAAAATAATAATAAACTAAATTAACATTTTATTAATTTTTTTGAGTTGGGATTTTTTTAGATAATTGATATTTTCATTCTTAATTTTTTTTCCATGGAAAATAGGAAACAATAATTTAATTGACTTAGGATTCTTTTAAAATAATAACTTATTTCAGAAATAACTACATATAATTAAAATGAGTATTATTTAAGTTTAACTTTTTATTTTTAGTTTAATTTTTCATATAGATAAAAGATAAGATAAAATTTTAATCATAGTCGAAAATGTCTATCCCAACCTTTTATAATAAATTTTATTTACTGAAAAATATCGTTAATGCTATTTTATTTTTTTAGTTCAAAAAATTGTGGGTGTGTCTACTATATATATATATATATTTAGTATTTATTGTTAAATATTTTTCCCTTAATTTGGTAGTCTTTATTTTGAATTGAGATTTGAAATTTTATTAATTTACTCCGGTTATCCTTTTCTAGTAATAATAATTATATTCTTACATTTTTTATTTTTCCATGGAATACATACTTTTGAAAATAATAATAAACTAAAATTCAATTTTATTAATGTGTAAGGAAATATGCTTTAATAGGAAGAATGAAAAAGGTATATTAGAAATTAAAGATCGAGTCCTTTTTTATTAAAAATATTACATCTTGACAGCATTATCATTATTTTTTTGTATAACACATCTTGATAGGATTGAGCATTTTGTTTTTAACCTCTGACTCTGAGTGCTATATAAAAAAATGTTTACCAAATTTTTTAAGAGGTTGTTTGGCTGGAGAATTAGAGAATTCTTATTTAGAGAATAAGAATAGTTATTGTAACAACCCTATCAGAAAAAAAAAGGAAAAAAAAAATATAATGGAGAGGTGATTACAAATAACCCCACCCTAGCTCCCCATATTTCTCTTTATCTCTCCCCCTGCCCCCGTTAAGCCTCTCTCTCCTCCCACGTTTTCTTTCTCCCCTTACCACATTCCTCTCTCACGATCCCCCCACGTTCCCCTCCTCCCACATCTCTCTCTCCAAGAAAAAGAAAAGGTGGTGTTTCTTTAACTCATAGCTGCCACACCGCCATGCGACTACGGATGGTTCATAAATTTTATATCATTTTGAAACTCTTGAGAAGACAAAACCGTTAATAATAATTTGAAAGTCTTATATGCAACTTACAAAAAAATCCTTTTTAATTTTTTAAAAAAGTAAATGATTTGAAATCTAAATAATGAAAATGATGATTTAATATTTGATTTTCTATATATTTGATAATCTTTAATAACATCTTATTTGTGATGATACATGTCATTTATTTATGTCCAAATTTATGACATCTGTTGTGAATATATTTTTGATAAGTTATATTAAAAAATACACATGTGTAGCTCTCGAAGTCTAATTTTAGTAAGAATTTATTTTATATCAATATGAGATATGTAGAGAACATTATGAGTGAAATACTAACCCTATGTCATATGTTGTCTCGAGATGCAACGTGTCCAACTTATAAAATATGTTATAAATTAAAATAGTGGAATTATGATATTTATGAAATAGATGCATGTTTGTGTGATCTTGCAGAACTTTAAATTATTTGAAAATGATAAGTTTGTGAGTTATGAATATTTCAAGAATCAGTTGTCACAACTTTAATATGAAATTGACAGATAGTATTGTAGGATTTTTTAGGACAAATAATAAGGATATAAAATATGAAAATTATATATGTCTCCTTTGAGAGTTTATTTTGATGGAAAATTATAATTATTCTAAATTGATATTAGTGGATTAAGTTATAAATTTTATATTGACATTGTGTTAGATCTATCCAAGGCTGAAAAGGAATATTTTATTTATGATCATTCAAAATCCATAGTTAGATGTCATAATCTCTCACATGTCATATATGAATTTATATCAGATTTGATGTCTAATGCTTCTATTGAATTCTCGACATTAAATGATGTAATTATAATGTTACTATATGATTAATCTCTGACTTGAATGCTTAAAGATTTTATTTGATTCTATTTCTAATTGACATGATTATATGTTTATTCAATCATTTTTATGATCCTCTTATGCATCATCCTGATTGATAAGTATGAAGTAATTTCATCATGATACTAATATCATAAAATCTTATATGAACTCTCGATCATTATTGGTTCACGCTATCTATATCATAAGACTTTATGAACCATGATCACTACATTGTTCATACCATGATGATATTCAAGTTAGAAGATTCTATACAAATCCTTATCATTATTAGTTCATATAATGATGATGTCTATTTCATAAAGTATGATGACGTAATGCTATAAGACTTCATATGAATCTTAATTATCATAGATTCATATTATGATGATGCTTATATCATAAGATTTTTATGAACTATGATCATTCATATCATAATTATGTTCAAATTATAAGACTTCATATGAATTCTAATATTTATGAGTTTATATTATGATGATATTAATGCTATAAAGCTTCAAATGACCATGATTATTATTGGTCTAGAGTGATGATGCATATGTCATGAGATTTCATATGAACCTTAATTATTGTTGGTTCATAATATGATGCATATAATTTATGACTGACTATGATGTATTATGAATTATATGTAAGCCAAAGAACACAAGATTTAATAAAGAGGTCGACATTGTGTACCGATTGTCTGGAGTAAAATAAAGTTATGTTTATGATGATGATGTTAGGGACTAGTAGTGTAACTGCAGTCAAACTACTTAGTTCTTCTTGCATGGACCGCTCCCCTCCATACAATAAAAAGGATTCTCGAGCATCCTTCCCCTGAAGGGGCACCATTGTGGTTCGTGCGCGCCAACCACTAACCTTTGACAATCCTGAGCTTGGGCGAACCTGATGATGAGTGCTCTTATGCAAAGTCACACAAAGTAACAAAGTCACTAAATTAATGTAACGACAAACATAAACAAAGAGACAAACATTAATGATGAATTAAGTAATGATATTGATGATGATGATGATGATGATGATGATGATGATGATGATGATGATGATGATGATGATGATGATGATGACGACGACGATGATGATGATGCAAGTTATGCAATAATGACGAAAGTAAGATATACATGATGTAAGATATGCAAAGTGCATACGATGCAAGTATGCGATGATGCTTAAAGTCGAGTTCATATGATGAAAGTGACACAAGGAATGTAAAGTATGATATAGTATCAAAATCATCACATGATATATGATCCACTTGATGTATTATGACGATGTATATTATTGATCTAAAAGTGATGATATCTAATGATGATTGACAATAACATCTACTCATTTACTTTCAAACGAATATTTATTCATCTATCATGATTTATCCATAATCTGATCACATGGTATATTCTTTCATGATACCTTATATCAGTGTTATGATGTTTTCTTGTTTACTTTCAGATTTGTTCACCTATTGGGCTTCATAGCTCGAAGGAGTACATTTTCCCTTCAATTCAATTCTGCAGGAAATTGATGATGAAGGCGCATGCGACATAGATGCTCGTGATGATGTTGCAGCACATGGACACTAGAATCCCTTTTCCTTTATTTGTTTTATATGTCATTAAGTTGTATTTTCCCATTGTAATAATTGTAAAGATGTGTGACTCAAATATTGTCGTGCTCTCTTACTTCCGCACATGTTTATATGTATGTTTATTTTTTATTCCATTTGTATGTCGCCTTCTGCATATAGTATGCCAAACAAGTATGACCCCGTAGCGTCTCCAAAGGGTGCATTCTGCCATGTGTTAGGGTTTGTTTTTGGGAGCGTTACAATTATTATATAAGATTTGTTATTCCAAGATGTTATCCTTATTAAACAAGTGAAGAAATTTCATGTTGGATTAAAAAAGTTACTCCTCTTAATTGACAAGTGAAAAAGTTATGTCAATCGTTATGTGATAAGATATTACTAAATAAACTGAATAAGTTCTTACTTTGTACCTTAAAAATGACTAGGTTCTTATTATCAGTGCAAACACTTATAAATATAAATGCTACCACTCGATAGGTTCTTGGGAGCACTTGGATTAGTGATGGACGATAACACGAACAAGCGTCATTCACATATTGGTTCACGTGCAGTTCGTCTTTGGGAACCAAGTTGTGATTTAAAACTTGTGATTGTTTCTCTCTCTTTGATGAGATGATGTCGTCTAAAGGTGTTCACTGATTAGGTCGAATTGATAATAAATTAATCATCGAATCTAATTCCACCTGATATTCATTAGATCAGATTGGATTAAGTCAGATCATCGATTTATCCGATTAAAATTCATATTTTTAATTACTTTTTTTATAATATCTGATATTTTTTCAAAGGTTTGTGATACTTTTCATGGATCAACGAATACATTGCGCGAAGAGCACAATGGCGTCGTATGATCCATGTAGCTGACCCCACCTAGTGGGATAAGACTTTGTTGTTGTTGTTTGTGATACTTTTCAATGATATAAAGTGTGAATTCTAATATATTTTTAATTTAAAATAATATGAAAATTTTATATAGAACAAATTGGTTCAAATTTGGTAAAACAATATATAAATTTGGATCATTAATTTGCATCAGATTAAAAAAAATTAAAATTCTTATCCAACCCACTAATGATCAGATCAATTCGGGTTCAATCCCACCAATAATCCGATTTGGCCCAATTGAGATTGGATCGGTTCAGATCGTTAGGTTACGAGTCGGTCCGACTAGAGATTTGAACCGCCAAACACAATCCCACATATACTCTGAGTGACACCAATCTTCATAGAACTGTGGCCTCACTAAACGACGCAACACAACACAGATCCACCCGACGCGCCCTAGATCTACTCCACTGACATTGCCTAATGCCCAAGATTTTTGAATTCAATTATCTTGATATGCAATCGAGCTAGCTTTCGCAGATGCCAAGCATCATAGATCTATTTGGACATATGCCCCCATGAAGCTTTGCATGTCCACACCCCCATGGAGCTTCGGAGATTCATAGATCCCTTCCAAGCATCATCATTTTCTTCCAATCTGTTCTTCGTGTCCTTATCTCCATGGATCCCTTTCAGGATTTTGATGGAGTCAATAGTAGGTTTTCTTTAGTTGTCAGTTCAAATTAAGATGCATTGATGCTTCAGTTGAACTGAAGCAGCTTTTGTTATAAAAATACTCAATTAAATAAATGTGTGTCTTTAAGTTTTCGATTATGAACATTTGATTAAATTCAAGCAACTTTTTTCTTAAAAAAAGTTCCTTCTTTCTTCGGATTATGCAATGATTTAGTTCAACTGGTTAACTTGATTCAACCAATAAAAAGAAGCCATAAAAAACCAATAACAATAAGTGTTAAAGAGAACAACTTTTACAATATGACCTTGGACTGCAAATGGCTTCTTCTAAGATGGTACCTACCGGTGGGAAGACGAGATCCTGCAACGGATGTTTTATAAGACACTACGAAAGAACCCCTTATGTAGGATGCTTTCAAATTGAATTAGATCATATATATACAAAAAAAATCCAAGATTTAGCTTTCTGAATATAATCCAAGATTTGCTGAATTAGATCTAAGTGGTCTATGCAATATGATCAGCTATCAAGTAGGCAATAAAACTATTTTATCTAATTATTTTCAATTAATTTATATATTTAGCTTTCTGAATGTCTAAAAAAATTCCTACGATTTGTAATAGGAAGGATGATTAGTTATATTTGAACAATGGCTTATGATTGTAGATCAAGAGAAAAACGAAACATATCTAGAAAAATATGGTTTTGAAATCACATTGAAAACTTTGTGCTTCTTGGGTGGGTTTATTGGGAGAGAGGATTCGAGGGGGTGTCACATAGGAGATCTTGGGTGAATCCGATCAGTGGCGATAGTGTAGGCATCATGAACAGAGTTCCATTCCTTGAGAAGTTCATCTATCTAAACACACAAAAAAACAACAGAAATAAAAAAAAAGTCAATGTACATGTCGTGAGGCGGCAAAAATCCTATTCCCCCGGTCATAACAACGCCGCAGATGCGATGCCGGCAAGGTCGAACAGGAATCACAAACAAGGGGCGAGACGATCCCGATGTCGGGAGTCACGGACGAAGAAGCAGTGTCAACAGACTATATGATCATGAGCTGTAAAACTCATCCCATCTCGACCGATTGAACCGATCATACTGGTGTCGGGACCGCTTTGACCCGGTCAAAACCCGAATTGAACCGCTCAACTCAGTGAATTTGACCATCCTCGCAAAAAAATATCTTTTTTAATAATAATAATAATAATAATAATAATAATAATAATAATAATAATAATAGAAGTCTAGTTTAGTTTCTAAATCTTAAAGGAGCTAAATAATCTCAGTTGCCAAGTAAAATTTGAAATAGTGACAACTCTATATTGTTATGTTAAATGAAAAAAACTTAGTAAATCAATCAAATATATTATTATTTAATAATTATTTTATTATTTATCTTGAGTCATTAAGCACTATTACAAATTTTTGAATTGTGAAATAGGGTTAAAAAATGTTATGTTATTATAATTAATAAATAGTATATGTTATCGTGTATTTTAATTTTATAGTTAATTTATTATTATCCCGTCCGACCATTCAATTTAGTGTGTCCGACCTGACCCGTTGGACTATCCCGATCGACATCCGTGTCGAGTTTTACGACATTGATCGTGAGTGAAAGAGGAGTCATAGAGAACCGGACAATATGTTGAACTACCGTCGAACTGGAAAAGGTTTAAAGTTTTGGATTAACTCTCTTCTGTTGAACCGAACGATATGTTGAACCACCATCGAACCGCCTCCAAACCGTCCATTTTGCTTGTGAACCACACCTTTTGTCCTCATCCGTCGGTTGAGAAATTTGGTGGCTCTCAAGGACTGTAGCAAGATGACACCATTTTAAATGATAGTATTTATATTAAATCATTATCCGAAACACTTATTATGTCGGGTGATAAGTGTCAACAAAAAAATCTTCAAAGTGTTTGAATAAACTGGTTAAAATAATAAATTTAAAATATGGCCACAATTTTTATTTAAAATTGTTTTCTTGATTGTCTAGTAGACATATCAGTTTTTAATGAAAAAAATGCACCAAAAAGTTTGAGACTTGCACATATAGTCTAAACTCTTATTTGTTAGATAAATATTAGCAACTTTCATATTTTTTTATCGGATAAACTTTATTTATTTATTTATTGAATAAAAAAACTCCAAATTTCAATATTTTCTCATATCAAATCTCATAATATCTTTTTAAGATAATTTATAAGTTTGATATGATGAAGTTATATGAATAAATGTCACTATATATAATATTATTTGTATATTAAAATAAACTAGTTTAAGTACCCGTGTAATGCACGGATGGTACAAATTAAAATAATGAATTAGAGGTAACATTCAATAAGATTTAAAAGATAACTAACCTGATAAAAAAATGTAATTTGTCAAATTATTTTTTAATTCATTTTTTAAACTAACTTCTCTTACATGGTACGACTCATAATTAAATTTTACTTTTTAAATTAACAATCTATCAATCATGCATCACTTGAACATTATAATATACTTTATACAATGTATATATATATATATATATATATATATTAAATATTCGACGACTGTGATGCGCAGGGGGTTATATGGGTTTCCACTGAGTTAAGATTCAAGGCATTATCAACAGTACCCACTTAATTTTTCTTATTTCTTGTAATCAGTAGGGCCTTGCCCAGTTTATCCACCGAAAAAAAAAGATGCTGTCATGGCTTCCCATCTCCATGAGTCTTTGTTGGCATCATCAGGCCTGGAGCAGCAGACTGATCAGACGAAGGGATGACAACATTGCTCTGATCCATAGCACCTGCTTCTTCATGACCACCCTGTGCTGTAACGCTCAGGGTTGGTGGAAAATGCTATGGTTCGTCAAAGGCATACCCAAAAGGATAAATTTCTTTCAGCAGGGATCTCATCGAAATTATGTCTTGGGTAGCAGGTAGGCTCAACCAGGAGTCAGCAATGTTGCCCTGATCCGGAGCACTTGTTTCCCCATGGCTACCATGTGCTGTAAAGTTGAGGCTTGGCGGTAAATCATTTGGCTCATCGAAGACACCATCAAAGTTAAAGATTCCCATATGATCCATGGGGAGTGGAGAAGTAGGCAGGTTCGACCAAGGGGCAGCGCACTCTGGAGCTCTTGTTTCAATCTCCATGGATCCCGGCGCCATGACTTCCGTGTTAAAGCTCGGATTGTATTGGAATTGTTCGGGTTGGCCCGTCTGCAGATTTGGTGAGTATAAAGAGTTTAACAAGAAAGGTGAATTATGACTAGCATGCGACATGGGTACTTGATGATGAGCAGTGCTTGGAGCAACATTGCAGGTGTGCTCATTCTCGTAGGTGACCAGGTACATGGGTCATGGGTGGGTCGTCTTTGTTGTGTTGTTCCACCCTCTTTTTAGCGGGGCATGGATTGTTAGTGCACTTTGTAGTAGCACCTGCAGAGTGCACGCCGCTACACATGTTGAGAGCAGTAGAACATAAATGTTCAGTTAGTAATAAGGATTTTAAGGCAATAGTATTGATGGATGTGAGACCAAAGGATTAAAATGCAATAGTTTTATCAGTAGCAGATCAAATCTTCCACGAAACAGAACATTGATAAGAGACAGCATCAGTTCATAGTTAACAGCGAGTACTCGAGTTTGATCAGATGACAGACCTTGTGTAGGGGATACAAGAAATCTCCTTTTCGCCATATTTTCTCCAATGGAAGCCATCACAATAAGGAACTTCTGTTAAAATTCTATGGCAATCCTGAAGCCTTTTTGTTCAGAACACCACATAAGCTGCAAAATCTAAAGTTTACATACGAATTAAACTATCCAAGAATATAAAAGTAATAAAAAAATTAAGAGTTCTAAAAATCATAATTAAAAAAGACATCATTAAAACAAAGGTTTAATTTAAATTTTGTATCATATTAGATTTTTTTAATTAAGGATATAAATATAAAATTATTAATTTATCTATTGGTTCAATTTCCTGGATGTTGGTAGTAAATCAAAATTAATATGGTCTCAATTTAAAATTCTATGAATTTCATATTTAAAATTATTTTTTTACTTAAGTTATCGGTAAAACTTTTGGGCTAAATCTAAATTATTAAATTATTAAGAATATAAATATAAAGATTCAGTAACTTAAACTTTTAAGATTATTTGTATAATGTTTAGCTTTACATAGTCTAAGAGCAAGAGAATTATAAGTTCAAACCTCGAAAAATTCTTGGCTTGCGCATGAGGAGAATGTTAAAATATAAATATAATAAGATATTATCTTTTTATTAAATTAAGTTTTTATTATTATTAGTAGCATATCTAATTTAACATGATATTAAAATTATTTATGTATTATAATTTGGGTTAGACCAAAGTTATCATGAAGATATTAATGATATAAATATAAAAAAAATTATCGGTGTTAAAAATATAAATATAAAAATATAATTTTTGTTGGCTTAAATTTCAAAATTATTGATAGCATATTTAGTTTAGCCAAAATTTCATATGCAAATTTAACTCGTATTAGAGAAGTATAAACCGCTTCTTTAATTGGCCAAAAGAATTGTGAAAAGATAAATATTTTCTTATTCACCATACCAATATATGTCCAAGTAGATAAAAATATACTTTGATCCAAGGAACTGCATGGGACCCCCCAAGAAAACAACATTAGGAGTACCAATACTTACTTACTTTGACGCGATAATTAAAATATTATTTTTCTGTAGTTTTTTTTATTTAAATAAAAAAGTTACTTTCGTTAAGATGTCTGTTAATATTGTGGTTTGCATATCAGCTATTTACCCTTTATCTAATTAGATAGATTTTTTTTAAAGCATAAAACAAATTATGGAGTCCACCCATCATTCCCTCCCCTCTACTTCTCCTTTGTAAAAAAATAATAAAAAAAAATTCAATGTAAAAAGATAAGTTGCACAATAATGTTTCGACATTTCGACCTATGTTTAAAATCAAAATAATAAAAATTGAGAGGTCCCAAAATAATAAGTCACTAGTAAAATTTGAACTTCAAACTCATATATACACTTAAGCTACTACATAGTTTTGTTATTTTCTTAACATTTTATTTATATATTGACTTCAACTACTAGTATATATACACACATATATATATATATATATATATATACGTGTATATATATATATATATATATGTTGCTACTTATATTTCATATTTTTTATTGTAACAGTTACAATTTTGTTATAAAAAAATAGTTATACATGTCCACTATTCTTTTTAATAATTTTTATTACTATATACAAATATATTTAGGGAAATAAATTAAAAAAACAAATAATGTAAAATTATTATTATAAAATTATTTATGATTGCTATATACAAATTATTAAGAACTTAAATCAAATAATAACGAATAATTAAGGCTTATTGTAGTAATTTAATATTACATAAAAATATTTCTAGAAAATAAATTTAAAAAACAATAGATAATACCTTTTTCTAGTAAAAAAATGATTCGAGAATCAAATTTATTGACTTATGACTCTTTTGAATTAATTATTTTATTATTTTTTCCACTAATAATTATTCTATAAAATAATAATATAAGAGCTTTAAATTTTCTTAATTGACTTGAGTTATGATTTTTCTAAACTTCGGAGTAGCAAGCAGCAGAAAGAGTTTCTCTCCAATTTAAATTTGGTATCAAGCTTGAGACTCGACTGTCCTTTGTTTGTTGTTCTTCTGCAAGCCCAATAATTATTCTTTACTTTTTCCCGAGAAAATAAATTCCTAAAATAACAATAAATTCAAATTTTCTTAATTAACTTAAGTTATGACTCTTTTAAAGTAATTATTATTTTTTCCAGCTAAAAACCATTTTGAAAATGATAAATGCAAGAGTTCTAAATTTTATTAAACTCGAGTTTAATTAGGATTATTCTAAAATTGTTAGTGTATCATTATTTATTTTCTGTTTAATTTGTAAACATATTTTTATGTTTTGAAAATATTAAGGGTGTAATGTGGCACGAGATCATTGTTCTTTTATATGTAGAGAGAAGATAAGATAAAATTTCATCTATATTAACAACTTAATTTTTATCAATAGTTTTTTTTAATAATTTTATTAAAAAAGATATCAATTAAGCCATTTTTTATTTCAAATAAATTATAAATGACTTAAGACTGCTTTTATATATATATAATTGAGTTCATTTTTTTCTTAAAATAAACTCAATATTAATTAAGTCAATTATAAATCTATATACACTCTATATTATTAATCGAACAACTATATTTTATATTTAAGATTAATGATTTTTTTGAGTAATGTAAAAGATAGAAAATTATAGTTTTCTATTAGTTCAAAAATATCCTAAAGCTATACATGCGAAAATATTGGAAGTTGATACTTCGATTCCATAAACAAAGTTTAGGCTAAATCTAATAAACATTTGAAAATTGGTGGGTGGGTGGGAGCGGGGTGAGGCTCCTTGCGTTTTGGACGAGTTCGACAAGGATACAAAAGGCTTCTGGTGCAAAACAAATAATGACTCCATATCATTAGAAACTGTACTAATGTGTTACATCCATGCAATAGCATGGACATATTACTTACTAAACCACATGGACACAAAAACAAGTTAGTGGAAAAAATGTCAACTTATATCAATACGAAATATATATATCGTCACTAATGCACAAAAATGTTATAAAAAAATAGAGACTATGGTCCACAACCATCATAACTATTGACCAAGCTTCCTCCAAATTGATTTTGGAGTCGCAAGACACTTCACTTTTCCAAAGACAAAGCCCGGCTTTGGTGGGTTGCCACTGCCATTGGACTGCTCGTATATTTCTTTGCAACCTTGTATCACCTAAATAGACAAATTAAATGTAAGGTCAGGTTTTGTTTTTGTTAGAGAAATAAATACTGAGATTGAATTCAACTAAAATGATTCAACAGGGAAAGAAAATTCAACATGTTTTTTTCCTAGATCTATAAGAATTGTTCAGTCAAAACTATATACTACTGTTAAAGTTTCAGAGTCGGCATTTCCATTTCCAAATTTCACATCCATAAGTAGGTGCTCGCTTTCAATGATCACATTATTCAATCAATGACAATAAACCAAACTAGCATGAAATTATCTGAATAATCGAAGTGGAAGCATGGACATTGCTAGAAATAGAGACCAAAATAACTTCATCTGTAAGATCTAACCACATTAATTTGAACTTTCTAGCCCACAAGATTTCAAAATACGCCTAGCCAACGTGTTTTGTCCATGTGAGATTTGCACAAGCTGTTCACTGCTTTACAGACCCAATGTTATCGTAAACGTTTGTCCATCATCTACTAGAAAAAGGTTGAAATTTGCTCATAATGGTTTAAAGTTGCATACAGAGTGACTGATACCAAATGTAACATCTTAGCCATGTCGATATTGTCCATTTTGACAAGCGCCCTCCTAAAATGAAATTTGCTCATCGTGGATCAAGGTTGCATACCAAGTGTTTGATACCGAATTTAACATCTAAGTCATGTCGATATTGTCTGTTTGACAAATTTCACATGTACAAAACACGGGACAGATAAAAGTATAAAGTGAGAATGCCTTTCACCCCTTCACACAAGTCTTAAAATTATGTGGGATAGAGAGCTCAAAGTGGATGTGCCAACATGATTAAGATGTTATATTTATTAAGGTTATTTCCATTTTCCCCCCTCGAATTATCGCGAAATTTCATACCTATCTCTAAATTATAAAACCGAACAGAAATAGGTCTAAACTTTTCTTGATTGACTAATTTTATCTAGCAATCTGGTTTTCAATTTTTTAACATTGTTTTAATTTATTAAATTACTAACTTTACCCTCTTATTAAAAAAATACACCCTCCCTTTCTCTCTCCTCTTTCTCTACTCTTCTCTCTCTCTCTCTCTCTATCTGACTCACCGTCCTCCCTCTCTTCTCTTTCCGGTGGCGCAGGCGAGACGCCGGAGGGGAGGGAGATGAGAGAGAGAAGAGTAAAGAGAGGACAATTATTCAAGTGCAAGTTCAAGAACCCAAAAGGAAGTTGCCATATGCTAAAGCATGATCTTCAATTTTCAGAATGTGCAATTATTCAACAAATGACAGTAACTTAAAAAATGATAGTGCCATTACCTCTTTTGCTTCCTTACGTGGTATGCCTTCACGTAGAGCTACAAGTTTTTCTACAACCTCAGGCTGCAAAAGTTTAGGTTTAAGTAATGAGTTGCTGTAAGTATCTTCCACATAGATTTTGAACTCAAATAACAAGTTTGAAGAATTTACTGGGCAATCAGGTTGATGTTCCAAGATAGTCGTGTAGATTAGGGTGAAACTGTCCAGGCTCTCGGCTGAAGCTAATTCTCTAAGATCACCCAATATTCTTACTCGATTCTCTACTTTCTGCACAAAATAAGAGAAGATGTAACTGAACAACTTCAATACAAGCAAAACAAGAACCATAGATGACCTACATAACTTATAACAAGATTATCAAATAAACTAACTATAGTTGCTCTATCCCAGAACATAGAGGTAAAGAAATTGACAAGTAAAAATACAGGTGTACAAAGAGAACAGAAGATACTCACGGTTGCGTTTAGGAACTCCCTGAAGAAATCCATCAAAACCTCTTCATCTAGCCTCATCCGATCAATGGTGTCTTCTCTTATATAATTCCTCTGAGTGCATGCCATTAATAACTCATAAGTCACTACTTGTGCATCTCAAAATCAGTGTTGAGAAGTTTGATAATATATCTCAAGAAAATTCTCATACCTGTGTAAGAAGATGATCAACATAAACTACTATGGTCTCCTCCAGGCAAGCTTCAACAAATCTTCTGAATAATCTCTCATCGATGTATCTGTGTCAAAAAGGATTTGTATTACTAAGTTGAATCAAAATCCTCATAACATTTTTCATCCTAAGAATAGCAAATTTTTAACTACTAAGATGTGTATTAGGAAGTTACAAACTAGAATGATAAATGCATAAATACTTTTCAAGGATATAAAACTGTAACTGTCTTATTCCTGACATTTGATTGTAAGTAGGCAAGTAAGTTGTATCATACATAATTGCATTATGTCAAGTTGGAATAGGAGATACACAACAAGTAATGAAAAAGATGCAAGACAGATCGAAGAAACTGATGGTTCCCCACTCTTAAAAGGTTTGAGCAATAAAATGCACGAACCAAGTATTCAATATTTCAGCATGCATAAATGAACAAATATTCAATAGTTGGCATACATGAAAAAATGATGGATATACTACTTGTTAATGCATAGAAAATGATGGATTTGCAATACGGTTTCCATAAAATGATACTTCACATTACATTGAAGCCATAAACCTATAGCTAAACACACAAGGAAAAGAGAGTGGAGTGTAAGATCAAAAAATTAAAATTCCAAGATTATTAGAATAACAGTTGGGAAGAACATGTGATTATTGGAATGAGAATAAAATTCTTGGTCCACCAAGTATCAAGGCTTTAGATCATTTAACTTTGCACCCAGTATATTACTTACACTTTGATATCTCCAAAATAGTCACCAAATGTTGCAACCAGATACTCTGAAACTAGACCATCGTGCCAATCTGAAATGAAAAGGTGATTACTATTAAGCTGCGTGAAGATCAGCCTAAGCAAAAAACTGAAATTTATACAACATAACTAGGATGATGATGTTCAATGACAGAACAATCCTTATCAGGTAGCATAGCTAGCTAGGAAGAAAAGATAACAATTTTCATCTTATTTGATAAGATGCAAATAGATGCTCATTTTGATAACTACAAGATTTAAGATGTCAGAACAATCAAATAGATAGAAATAGCTCAAAATATAAAGGTCTAACAATCGAGAATTTAAAAGTGGTTAACAGAATAAATGTTACATCAAATGTTGCCGTTCATAAGATATAGGTTTTCAGGATGAAAAAAGAAAATAACTATTTCAATTAGTACAAATTAGCAATCCAACCAACTAATAAAGATTATTGATAGGACATTTGGAATCTTTCCTGCTAAAGATCTTGTGTGGGCTGCGTTGTTATAGTGAGCCAGATTGCAAACAAGCTGGAAAAGCAAAAGAATAGCAAAAAATAACACTTACTGGCAAAAGAGCCAGCAAAAAAGAAAATAGAAAGAGGGAACAAAAGAAAAAGGTTATCAACAAAAGAGCCAAAAAAAATGAAAAGAAAAGAAACAGCAAAGGAAGAACTAAAAAAAATTAAACTTATGTACTATACCACATCCCACACTATAATGACAGGAAAAGACCAAGAAGTTATTATCATACAAGTCCACTTGTATGAAACTTTACCTGTAACTTTCTGATCATATCTCTTAGGGACAGTATCGACATATTTTTACAATGATTTTTAATTGTACATGTTTACCTGTTGAACTTGAATGAATATGCAGGAATTATGAGCATTTAGTTTCTCTGATCAAGAAGTTTTCCTTGAGAAAAGAAAATTAGGCATGCATGGTAGCTATAACACCAAGGACTACACAGTAGGAAAGACGAAAGGATACAACAAATGGTGTCACCAAAAGTATAATATATAATCAGACACACCTTTCTGGTAGAGCTTTACAAGTAACTCCTGCACGCCTGGGTCTTCAAATATAACATTAACAGTTTTAATTATAACTTCCTGCAATTATAAGCAATTCCAGATTCATAACTCAAAAAATGTTATTTCTTATGCACGATCAACAACAGGGAAACCATGAAATAAACATAAATAAAAAAAATTAATGTTAATAGTTTGATATTCCAATACTAATATCATCTGACTTGCAAAACAAACCTTGGTAACATCAAGGAAACCTTTGCAAGTATCTTCAAAATTGACCTGCAAAAATTAAAAGTGCTGCTGGCTTACACATCTTTGTCTAGAGCTGATCGTGGAAAACAGTTTAGAACCACACTAACCTGTTCAGCGTAGTTCTGCGGAAGAGCTTCCATTATGCTGTTACTTAATTCTGTTGAAAGCTCATGGCATCGCATATTGTTGTTGATCTGGTAATAACCATTACAAACATAACTGCTCAAGTATGTATTGGTGAAACAAGAAAGTTAAATTCATAATCTACAAACCATTGCACAAAGTGGTTCAAGACCAATATCAGAAGCTGGCTCCTCGAGCCTATGTCTTTCAGCTGCTTGAAAATCAATCATCACCTAAAGAAAAAAAAGAACAGATACAACATGAGGTGACAGGAACTGAAGCCAATAGATGGATCAACAGATTAATACATGTAAATAACTTTGTATATAATTAACATATTTCCACGTGGCCATAGTACACCTCGAGTAACAAAAATATCAGGGAACTCCTACATTGTCGAGAAGCTGCAATAGGAAAAACGAGTTACATAAAAGTCAGTCCACATTGTTGCTTACAAGAGTGGATTTAAAGACTGGGTGCCTAACGACTACAAAATCTCTCCTGGTGGACACCTATTCTTGTGAAATGTCTCTCAAGACGTAGGACAAGGAGTTTTGAAGTTCTTAAAACTTAAGAATCTTAGGAGTTTTGGTAGGAGTTTTATTTTTAGTTTTCCTTTTATTATTTGTCTTAGGCTTCTTAATTAGAGTAAGATTGATTGTATGGGATGATGTAACACAGCTGAGATGCAGCGGATGGCCGTTTCAGTAGATGCAATATGGAGGTTAGGCATCTCCTCTTAAATTTTTTTTCCGACGTCTAACCTCGAAGATAACTATGTGCCCAATGAACCTGCTCTGACACCCCTCGAGGTAGAAGTGTTGCAGAAGATGGGCATAAGAGAGGTGACAATGGCAGTGAGATATAATGATGAACAAGCAATCCTAGAATCCACATGGAACATTGAAATCCATCCGACAATGATGATTGCAAGTCAATTATTTTTTTGCTTCAATTTGATCAGAAAAATAATTGCTCCAGAGTTCAATAGTCGCTATAGAATCTATCGAAGACATTATTAATCCGCACAACGAAACTGTTTAAGAGTTTTGACCAATAAAATTTGACTCCAATTAAAAGACCTAAGGTTCACAAGATGCTGACTTGATAAAAGATTTTTTTTTTTTGACTTGATAAAAGATTGCACACTCATATGGAGGTCAGGTGCTCCTTTGAGGATAAAAATCTTCATGTGGCTGCTAAGAAGAGGATGCCTCCTCACTAAAGTTTATAGGCTGAGATGGCAACCAGGAGCTGATGTCAACTGTGCCTTGTGTAACAATGCGGCTGAAGACATTAATCATTTGTCCTTTGAATGTGCATCAGCCAAGGATATATGGTCAAACTACAGAATGTCCTGGGTTGGGCGTTACTTTGTGTATTAACTTCTGGAGTTCTTTTCGGTTTGGAGGTATAAAACAGAAAGATTTGGCGCACGGTTCTGAACGCAATAGATTATTACCTCTGGCAGTCCTATGGGCATTATGCTTCCA
The DNA here is from genome assembly GCA_001647135.1 of Pontederia paniculata. Classification (NCBI taxonomy): domain Eukaryota; kingdom Viridiplantae; phylum Streptophyta; class Magnoliopsida; order Commelinales; family Pontederiaceae; genus Pontederia; species Pontederia paniculata. The sequence goes on along the minus strand of LTAE01001392.1, from coordinate 29,011 downwards.
AAGAAATTCTTGTATCTTCCGAGGAGAGAGATGGTATGCTGACAACATTTCAATGCATGCTCTATCTTTGATAAACCTATGGGCGGGCGAGTAGAGATGTCCTTTCAGGAAAAAAGTCGTATATACATATGATCATTGATGTAATCGTTTAACATTCTATCAATAAAAATGGACGTCTACAAATAAGGTAAGACATCCTTTTCAGTAAAAAGAAACCCAATAATCTAACTACTAAAACTTTTAAACTAAGAGTACTCTATACTACATTAGATTCTTCCTCTTGAAAAGAAATTGTCCTCGAATTTGGATTGTATTGGGCGAAGTAACTCAACTGAGATGCAGCCTATGGCATTTTGGCGGATGTAACGAAGGAGGTTGAACATCTTTAACATGTCCAATCAACCTGCTCTAACACCCTTTGATTGTAGAGGTGTTGCAGAAGATGGGCATACACAAGGAGATGATGGCGATGAGACAAGGCAAACAACAAAAAACAATCATAGAATCCTCATGAAACATTGAAATCAACCAATGTTGTCAATTTGCAAGCCAACTGCTTCAATTTGAACAGAGAAATAATTGCTTCTGAATCCAATAGTCAGAATGATTAGCGAGTGTACGTCTTGTTGTTAGGGTTCAGCTAAGTATTCTCATTTGAGCCCTCAGTTGTTAGATGTTGCATCTTGTTGGTAATTTTCCTAAGATAAAAAAGGAAAACAAAATAACTAACAATCAAAATCACTAAGACTTTTAAATTAACAGAACTTGTGCTATATTGGCACTTACCAACAACCCATTTTCTTATTTCTACAACAACTTGTATTGTTAGAGTTCAGCAGTATTCTCCTTTGAGCCATCAGTTGTTAGATGTTGCATCTTGTTGGTAATTTTGATAGTTGTCTCAAACAACTATTCAAGTTGATAAAATATGTCTAATTTTCACCGAAATAGAATGTGTCTATGCTAGTTTTTGTTTTCCATTTCAATTACAAATGGATTTTATAAAAAAATACTATTAGTGTATATAAAATTGAATCATGTGGCTACAATAAGAATCTTCTCATTCTACAAAAAGTGGATCACTTCCAGCTTTGAATCCAATCAAATGTCATAATGATAGATCCTCAATATCACATCAGGAGGAATATTAGGATTCCTAGTAATTTTCTAATCCTCAAATGAAAAATACACTTAAGTTTGGTTTTATTCACATGCCATGAACGTGATCTTTCATGGTACACCAAAAAAACATCTCTCCATTTGTGGAGTTGCATTATAGAGTCTAAAAGGATCATCTTAGATATAAAAAAGAAAGATGTTGGGACTATATATATATATAATATATATGTTTGTTTGTGTGTGTAATGGCATGTCTTAGAATCCATATACATGTTTCAGAATCATGTGGGCCATAACAAGATAGCTCAAGGTAAGCAATATCAATGAGCGCTTCCTTCTTAAAAAAATATCAATGGCCATTTAATTGTTAAATTGGGTATTAAAGCCCCTCTACATGCAACCTTGAGTCACAAACCTAGTCAAAACCTAACAGTGTTTATTGGGTTGGACGGTCAAGGTTATTACACCTAATAAAGGGGCCACTTTCATCCAAACTTGAGTTCAGGGCGGAAAACACTCAACAAGGATTAATAGTGTCTTTTTAAGTGGAGTATGATCAGCAAGGTTTGGTTACTAGGTGGGCTGCGACAAAATTGACCCATGATCAATGGTAAGCTTTTGGCATACCTTTAAAGCTCGTGTACAGCAAAATTCCCACTTAAACTCGCCACCAACTTATATAGCAGTCATAGCATATCTCTTCTTTTACTCCTAAATGGGGCAATGGTTTTGAGTCTTACATTGTTATTATTCCATTTCCCATGTACCCCCCCCAAGTTCTACGAGAGTAAACCCACTACGGGAATGAGATTCCCTCACTTGTAGTCAATGCAGAAATAAGGCATTAGCAAGCACATCTAGCCAAAAACAAATCTTCTCACAATGCACACATCATTTTCAGATGGCAAAGGAATCCTTTTCCATCATATAGACCATAACTTTGTGAGATGAGGTAAGAGAATAACAGTATCTTGCTGTGTTGACTTTTAAATATGCTTAATCAGGAATTCTTGAGTTGTAATCTATAAATATTCGGATTAGATAGCAGTATAAACAATGGGCAAATATTCACTCCAACGCAGATCAGTTGATCAATGATTTATTTTCTGCACATAGCAAATGTATTTGAATGTGTTGATACTATTATTTTACAGACTTAGTCGATAATCATTTTCATTTATCATCCAATAATTCCAAACCTTCACTCCTAATGGAAAAATAATGAACTGTAACATGTAGGACTTTCCATGTTCACCTGAATAATAGCAAGGGCAGTTCGGTATAACATAATATCAGTACTGTTCTCCCTCACCACTTGTACTTGCTCACCAAGAATTCTAAACAAGTCCACTGCTGCTGGTGTATAAAGCCTGCCTTCTTCAGTTTTCCTTGGTGCTTGTACCTTATCAGCCTCAAGGATGTTTGTATACCATTTCTAATAAGGAAAAGTCAACTATCATTTAAGTTTTATATATAAATCTTGTATCAACTTATAAGCAGATAACGAGACATTACCTTTGTTGTTGCCTGTGTTCTCTCAATGTATGCATTCATGAGGGGATCCATTGCACCACTTTCAGAGCAAACTTGGGCTAAAGATTCATCAACTCCAAGACCGATCAGATTATCTTGATACTCAACAACCCAACCTGTTACCTGGAAACAAGTAGTGAAAGCTTAAAAACACAAAAATGTCAAGTAATAATAAAAACATAGTCAGACATTTGGCTATTCTCAAGCTGCTTTACCTTCAATATCTCCAAATTTGTCAATGTATTGGCTCTATTACTCATCAGTGTGAGCATTCGTGTAAATCTCTCATTATAGAGATTAACCATGTACTGGAATATTCCATATCTACAAAATAAAATATGAGAATATCAGGTTCGTCAATGATGCAATGAATTGCCAACATATTGTTCCAGCTTCCGGAAAGGAAAACTGGAATAAGCGTTAGTAAAGTTAACTCAGATAACTCCTCAAAAGTTGACCTCAAGTATTTGAATAGAATTATCTAGAAAATAATGTTTAGAATATCTTAATGGATGATAGTTATCTAAGAAAATTACATGAAAGAAAACATAGATTTTTTTTGCGGGAAAAATTAGAAGTACCTTCTTGGCAAGGAGAAAGTTCAGTAATAGACATTGAAATATAAGGAAAGAAAGTCAAGCATGTTGCAGATTTAACTTCTGACTTAACCCAGCAAATAGAAGATGGCAGTTTCATGTCTTGGAAGCCATGGTTGAATTGGAAATTAATGATGCCTGAGTTGGTGTTACTGATAGTTTGTCCAGGGCTATCCCTTAATCTCATCCGCCTAAACACTATATATGTGTTGATCTATACTTTCAGTAAGATGGTCGAGGCAGTAGTTATGATGTTGTGTTCATCAGAATTCTACCTATTACCTTCGTCGAGGTCCAGCTAGAGAGAAATCATATTTGCTTAGCTAGAAAATGTGGACACCAATACTACGAAGTTGGGATAGAAACAGTGACCGATAGTACCATGAGGATCTTGGATCTTGATATCTGTGAACAACAAGATGTGGCTACATTATATGAAATGAAGATCTGCCAGCCAGTGTGGGGCAAAGATGTCATTGTAATAGGGAAATTCCAAATGTAATTGTTCACGGTTGCTACAGAGGCTGTCAGTAAGATCTGCTCTGATGCATGGGTAAAATTGGGTACGTACCAAACATTAACAAATATTTTTAGAAAACTGGGTACATCTTCCAGGTACGGTGTCCAACTTCTTACGCTAAAGGCCTATCGACATATTTTCATGAAATTTGGGAAAAAACAAAAGAAGAATGAATGGAGATCTGTCTGGAGGAGATGAAGTGATGAAGGAAAAAAATTTAACTTACCTCTCTACCACTAGTTGGAGTATAAGTTTGAACGGCCAGCAACAAATGGAGGGAAGAGAAGGAGAAAAGTCAAAAGAGAAAGGGACAAGTGAAGACTGGAGTGTGGGAGAACAGCCACATTGCAAAAGAAAAGGAAACAAAAGCTGACAATTGATTCAGAAAGGAAGGAGGCACTGCTATAATTATTAAATTTGTTATGTGTTTCCTTGTTTCATGGGATTGAATATGGAATTAAATGTACTTGACATCAATGGACAAAGAGGTATTGTTGGATGTGTTTTTTTTTTACCTTGTTTAATGGAAAAAGGTAAGTTGTGAAACAATTAGTTTTTTTATTTGTGATACATTGTTTTATTAAATCTTAAACTCTTGTAATATATATAGGTAAAAATGGGCATAGAGCACCTCATTCTACACCGATGAATAGCACCCATATTATCTCATACATATATATATATATATATAT
>LTAE01001392.1:0-17734 GCA_001647135.1 Pontederia paniculata | reverse complement strand
GTTAGTGATCTCCGGAGATCTCAGTGCGAGAAGACCGGAGCCGGGACGTAGGCCAGGAGTTCGGCCGAACCTCGTCAACAAACCTTGTGTTTGTGTTGTTTGTTTTCTCTCTACTCTCTTCTCTCTGTTTGTTTATATTTGCATGTGCAAGCTTCCGCTGATATAACTCATCTAGATTAACTAAAAGAGAGTAAGATTTTTAATACACCAATTCAACCCCCCCCCCTCTTGGTGCCATCCAGATCCTACAGATGAGGGTCGCCCCCCTCCTTGACGTGCGCTTAGAGAGAAAAGGAGGAGCGAGGCGCCCCTCTCGTCGCCGACGTTCGACTCTCCTCTCTATTCTACAGATTTCTTTTTATTTTTGAAATTTTTTATTAATTTATTTTTGCCACTTAGGAGATAGATGTGTGCGTGGAGGAGAGAGAAATCCATGTGTGGCACCCAGATCAGAACAGAAATTGGAAAAGTGGCGATAGCCAGTCAATGTGACCGTGTGCGAAAAGTTTTATAAGTTGGATGACCATGTTGTTACAAAGTAAAGTTCAATGACCATATTGGTATAACGAATAAAGTTGGATGACCATTTGAGTATTTTACTCCTAAAAGCTTGATAGTATGATTTACAACATCGCCGAGCATGAATATCTGAGTCCGCTAAGAAAGATAAGATCATAAAGGGTTTTTGAGTTTAGCTGCATATCGGGAGCTTTCCCGGAATGGTCGCCCTTTGTCAGATAAACAGATCAGCCCCAAGGAATGGTCGCCCTTTGTCAGCAGGATAGTGCAGAAACTTGAGGGATGGAAATCCAGAGCTCTCTAGAGGGGGCAGATTGATTCTCCTAAACGTTGTTTCTAACGCAACTCACCATCTATTATATGTCTGTCCTTCGGATGACAAGTGGCAACAAAGATTGATATTATAAGGCGAAAATTCTTTTGGCAGGGATCCAGCCTGACGTGAAGAAGTGCTCACTTGGTTTCCTAGCAGGTCTGTCGGACAAAGCTGGAAGGTGGCCTAGGTATGTTGGATATCCGCAACCTAAACGATGCGCTACTTAGCAAATGGGGAATTTGTATTCTGCGAGCTGATGGGAGTCTCTTCATAAAAGTTATTGGCGCTTGCCACGGACATACACTCTCCTGGGATTCAAGATTTCATATTCAACATGGCCACTCATCTTTCTGTTTCACAGCATATCCCAAGTTATCCCATGTTTAATCCCTGCTACAGTCCTGTTGTTGGCTCTGGAATCAGATTCATTTCTGGCATGAAGAGTGGCTCTCAGAAGGTTCCCTGGCGTTCCGCTTTCCCCGCCTCTATGATCTAGCCAACAACAAACATGCCACACTCTTTGAAACTTGGACCAGGCCAACAGGAGATGGCCCAGGCAGCTGGACTCCATACCTCCCCTCGTCGCTCTCTGATCAACAAGCAGAGAAACTGATCAACCTATTCAACTTGACAGGCCCAAATAGCCTGAACAGCTCTATAGCTGATAGTTGGACCTGCTCAAGAGGCAACTAAAGTGTCAAGAGTGCATGCATCTTCCTTATGGGACCACTGGAAGATGATGACGAAAATATGCTCCTTGATTGCCGTCTAATTTGGAAAACGTAAGTACCGCTTAGGATAAAAATCTTCATCTGACTTCTTCATCGCAGGAGAATTCCAACTGCTACCTTTTGTGCAAAATGGCTCCCAAATGCAAACATGGACTGCAGACTCTCTAATATGTCAGTTGAAGACACCAATCACCTATTCTTCAGTTTTCTTTTCAGATAGGTTTGCAACAGAGTTCACCCTGCTTGGATATGTAGTAGAACCGAGGAAGAATTCTGGACTTCTTTCAGAAGGGGGGATCTCTAATTGGAACAATCACCTATAGATCCAGGAAGGATCGGTTTCAACTGTTTGCACTGTTGTGGGCAATTTGTCTACAATGCAATGCAGTGATTTTTCGAGGAGATAGATGCTACATAGAAAACATCATTAATCATGCAAGAAACCTGGCACGAGGGTGGAGATTACTGAGCAAAGTTACTTCTTTAATGTTGAGACTGGCTGTCGCCAGAAGCTCTCTTGTACAATTACCTTTTATCTAAAAGCAATGAAGTCCCTGGAGTATTAACAATTCCGTTAATCATCCTATTCCCTCTTAAAAAAGTAAAGGGTTCTTGAAAGAAATTAAAACAGAGATTATTTTATGATTCAAGGTTTGGAGATTATTGAAAACCAACGATTTAAACCGGAAGTACACAATATTGATGGGGGCTCTGATTTTAAATTTGATATCAGAGTCATCAGCGTGAAAACTTGACTCGTTTTGGGACAAACCTTTTTTTTAGAGGATTGTGGAATAACTCTTAACAAGTTGTCTAGTCCCTGAGAGGGGTGCAAATGTGCACCCCTTAGGCAAATCCCACGTGGATAAAACATGGGGAAAATGTTGGGAATATAAGTGAACATGTCTGTCCCCTTGAGATATGTTTTAACACTGTGTAGGTCAAAGAATCCAAAGCGGTCAATATAAAGGGGATATGATGTAAAACGAAGCGCCATGAATAGGGAATGGTTTAGTATATCAAGACTATCATAAGTCATAACCATAATACATCCAAAGAAAATCAAATTCTAGGTCAATCCTCAAATTCATAATGTGTCCAACCCAGTGCGCCAAAAGAGCACGACTGGTCCAACTAAGACTCCATAACTTTAGGCCATGAATAAATTATGAAGTGGCACATGTTGTGCTATACAACTAAGTGAAGCCAATGATATGTTATGGCTGCGTTTAGAACTGGAACTAGACCCAGATTTTGGAATTGGAACCAGGCCCAGAACCTGGGCCTGGTTCCAGCGGGTTTTGCCAAACGCAAACTGTTTGGCAGAACCCAAGATGGAACCCCACAACTAGAACTTGGGGTCATGTGACCCAAGTTCTGGTGGCCCAATAGGAACCTGACAGTCCACCAAGGTGCCCTCTTTTATTTATTTTTTTCATTTCTTTTTGTTGACATGACAGTTTTTTTTTTAATTTTACTTGTCTCTTTCTTCTCTTACTTTTTTTTCTTTTCCTTTTAATTTATTTTAACTTTACTTTTTCATTTAAATTATTAACACTTAATCTTAAATATTAAATTTTAATTTTATATTAACAATATTATAATTCTAAAATTCCCTTTTTTATTTAAATTATCAGCATTCAATTTTAAATTGTAATTTTAATTTATACTAATTCAATAATATAGTTCTAAAATTATTTTGAGTTTAAATTTAACGAAATATCTGATATTATATTTATTTTTTTGTGACGATTGATATATTATATATACCTTTTGTTTTAAATTATCAACATTTAATTTTAAATGTCAATTGTAGTTTTATACTAAGTCAATAATATAATTCTGAAATATTTTATATATTATCTTATTAACGTTTAATAACTCTAATTTAATTTAATTAGAGCCCAACGCTAATAATTCGAACCCACCAGCGAGTGTTGGGTTCTAAGTCAATAATATTAAATTAATGAATTCTAATTTAATTTAACTAGAGCCCAATGCTCGCTAGTTCTAATTTAACTTAATTTATATTATTGATGTTTAATAATTCTAATTCTAATTTATTTTAGTTTAATAATTCTATATTATTATTTGATATATTATTCTAATTCAAATTATTGATGTTTAATTTTAAATGTTATATTTTAATTTTATATTAAGTCAATAATATAATTCTAAAATATTTTTATATTATATTATTTATTAAGATTTTAAAAAATATTTTTTATGTTTCAAAACTAGTTTTATTATTTTTTTATAGTTAATTTATTTATCAAAAAATAATTCTATTTTTTTGGTTCTCATGTGGTTCATCCAAACACTCCTAGAACTTAACATTTTTAGTTTATCCAAACATAATTAAAATTAATCTATCAAATCAATCTATTCAATGAAATCTGGATAACTCCAAGTTCTCTTGCCAAACACTACCTATGGGAACTTGCTCCTCAAGACATCAATGATTCAGTCCACCTAAGTCGGTAAGTGAAGGACCAACATATATGTAAGAAGGGAAGAAAGAGCAGATATCAACAAAACCAAGTGTTCAGCATGTGGTAATCCTCGTGAGCCAATGTGGCAATCTAATAATAATAGTCCCAAGAAGGCGATCAACAATGTCAATATAGAGCAATTGTAAATCAACTCTTATTTTGTTTTCCAGTGGTTTCAAGAAAAAGGTAAAAGAAACATAGTTCCACATGTTGCATACTAAATTGATTAGCGGATGGCACCCCTCGAACTATCTGAGTTTAATCTTTGCTCCCTTTTGCCTTCAGTTTGACATTGTATGGAGTTATGTTATTCTGCCCCATAATTCATCAAGTTTCTCCTAGATTTTAATATTATTCCTCATATCCCCAAATGATGAATACCTTTATCTAAGATCAGGTCTAGAAAGGAAGAAGTCTAGTACATTTTTTAATGTAATAACAAGAGAACTGGTGAATTTTTAGTTGATTCACTTCACTGTTTCTGAATGAATTTCCTTTTACTCATGCACAGATAATTAGATATTATTGACAATAAAAATACATCTATATCCAATAAAGAAAAATGTCAGATAAAAACATAATAGTTTACAGATGCTGATAGTAATGATGTTTTTTTTATCTGAAAGAGGAAAGGATGCCAACATGTTTCAGTAGTCATCCACTTGCATTAAAATTATTAAGTATTTATATGTGTATTCCAGGGCCTTTTAGAGTGCCCTCCCAAAAAACAAAATGATGATGATGATGATGATGATGATGATGGTTTTTGAAGAAAAGTCATTCTACCAATGTAAGGCAGAAGTTAGTAAAATTCTTAATGGAACTGTTAAATTAGATGTGCTACCAACAATCCTAAAAGCTTAAGCCGATAGGAAGAGCAACATCTTTATATTTATATTCTACTTAACACTCCCCCTCACGTGTGGGCTGCCGACAACTTTGGTTTAGCTCAAAGCCTAACACGTGGACAACTAAGGGAGGAAATTAATTTTTAATATGAACAGCGACGAGGTTTGAACTCAGGATCACTAGCTCTGATACCATGTTAAATTAGATGTGCTACCAACAATCCTAAAAGCTTAAGCCGATAGGAAGAGCAACATCTTTATATTTGTATTCTTCTTAACAGGAACTATGTTAAGATATGAAGAAAAATAAGAAAGACAGCCTGGAATAGTGGCATAATTCCATAAGATGTGAGCAGATAAGATGTTGGCTCCAAAAAAAAAAATTGCATACCACTTTAGCTTCATCCAAACCAGCTTTTAAATCCTCAGATACAAACTGCAAGATCAAAGTTACAATTAGAACTACAGGAAAATGTATACATATCAGAAATAAACACTAAATCTCTTGCCTTTCGGACATTCATATGAGTTAAAACATACTTCTGTTAACAACTTGTTGAATCGTGCTTCAACGGCTTTTCCAATATGTTCATAGCACTTATCCTTATAACCTTTTACTTGAACTTTTAACTTTGATGTAATTTTCTGAGAGGCCACAGAATCCAGTCCTTTTCTGTCACAAAAGGAGAAAGCACGCATGAGAGGGAGAAAATGAGATTAAGGTCTTTCTTAAATAGCTATTTAGGTTAATTTATAAAGAAAACTAGAGTAACAACTAGAAAATGCTGACTTAGGCTATTGCAGAAGTGAACTGGAATGTTATTCAGATAATTTCATCAGAATCATCAGAAAAATTTCTAGCTGTCCTTGAAGATTCAAGAACTTCATTCTAGATTGGTGGCATTACATTTCATTTTTCGATAAAGTAAATTTTAGTCATGTGTATCAGAAGCAAACAAGGTAGCATAATTTATAGTCAACTTTGGCGGGCAACAAAATTTTGACACTTTTTGGCAGGACTCCATTCATCAGGAACTCCTGAACTTGCACTGTGACATTTCAGGATCTCTTTTGATAAATTTTTTTTTTGAAGGGCAGGATCTTTTGATAATAGAAGTTGCTAGCCTTGTTTTTTTTACAAGAAAAGGAAAAATCAAGAAAAATGGGTTACCTAATAAGATATTTTCTCAAAGTAGAAATGAGGATGGACCCATTAAAGAGAACATCTCCCAAATGTGTTTTCAGCAATGGAAAGAAAAGTCAAATCTGCTGTTACTTCAGTATTACAAATAACTTCTAATATCTAGTAATATCTGTTTCACAAAATATCAATAACAAAGATGCCCCAAATATTCCTTACATATCTCTCGTTATCCTCTTATCAAAACGCAACCCCCCTTTCTCAAGGGCAAAGTTTTTCATGTTTACTTTCGGCCTTCCCCTCCAAATCCCCCAATTCTTTCTTTCTTTTTTTAAAGGGAAAAGGTGAGTTAGTATGGGAAAAAGAGTTAGACTACATCCGCTTGTATTAATGTAAAAAACGGGAAATTTACATGTATGAAATGGAGATCAGTGCCAAAAAAGGCTCTCCCAAATGACACAAAAGAGGCACGCAAAGGTGTCAACCGAAACCCCACTCCCTAAGTAAGAAAGTTATGTGATGTACAATGTTTTCTATATAGCATCTATCCCCCTCAAATAACATGTGGTTGAGCTAAAGCCAAATCCCAATTCTATCTTTCTCCAGCCTCAAGTTATGATAACCAAAAGCAGAATAATAAACTCACTATTGCAGTTGCTAAGCTGATGATCTAGTTTTTCAAAAAGTCAATGATCTAGTCAAGTTCCATAATGACGATGGATAAAGGTGGTCTTTTGTAATTTGGTAAAATATAAATCAATGTGACTTAGTACAATCCAGCTTCAATCCAGAACAAGCTGAGGGTGTGGATATGGATCCTCTTCTTTTCACTCTATCATGAGAGATGTTTTAATTCAATTACTATAGACGTAAGTAGATGTTTTAATTCAATTACTATAGACGTAAGTATTTAATTACATTATAAACCCAAGTAAATGAGGTGTGCCATTCTTAATTTTCCATACCATCTGTACAAATAGATACAATTTTGAAATGAATAAAATGGTGAACAAGTAAAATAAAAGAGGGAGAACTTCTTAGTTAGCATTTCGTAATTAGATCATTTGTCAATGAGGGACTAGTAATTGTTCCTCTGAGGACTAGGGCGTGAAGAACAGACTGTACAATTCAGTACTATACAATATATTAACTTAAATTTTAATGTGGCAGTGACCTCCTTGTATGAAAAGAAAACATTGTTTGGTTGTCTTCATCTGATTTTTGGGTGAAGGTCTTTAAATATATTTTCATATTGATTTCTCGACAGCTTCGGTGAAAGTACTTTCACATCTATCCCCAAATTCCTAGATATCATACCTAAATTTCATAAACATGTTCAGCTGATAAATAAATCGTACTTTTTTTAGAGGAAAATAAACCATACTTGGACAGATAAAGCAGTTCATAGTCTGTTGCTCCAAGGATCATCCATCAATAACAAAAATGAAACCATAGCAAAAAATGAAAAGAGATCTTATCTACTTAGCAAATACTTCCAAGGATTATTCATCAATAACAAAGGAAAATCTACAAGAAGGAATGAATTTTAACTACAAAAAGGAACATAAAAGAAAAAGAGATCTTATCTAATTAGAAAATTACTCAGAGGACCGTTTATCAATAACAATATAAAACTATAAAAGGAATGAATTGTACCCACAAGAAGGAATACATGAAAGATAAAGAGATCTTATCTACTTAGCAAATAGCTCCAAGGATCTTTCATCAATAACAAAAATAAAACCATAATAAGGAATGAGTTATACCCACAAAAGGTATACATAAAAGGAAAAGAGATCTTATGTATTTAGCAGCATTACTTAGCAGAACGACGTGGATTTGCAATTGATGCCGTAGTGCCCTCTCCCTCAGCCTCAGCTGCCTCCTCAGCAAGTTGCTGATCGATGATTTCTTGCATTTCAATCACCCTGGAATTGGCAACTCATATCTGTCAAGAGGTGCTTCCTTGATATAGAAGGACTATGTGTCGAGAGAAAAGAAAATTAATACATTGCATTTGAGAAAGTTCATACTCCAAGGGAAGAGTATCTTTCTGCAATTCAAAGATGTCCCTAACTAAGATAAACTTACTAGTGGGTGTGCGTTATCTATTTGTTGGAATTATACATGGACCCATGGACACTTTTATCAATTTATTTGAATTACGTGGACCCATAGATACCAAAGAGTGAGTTAAGAGTATTTCTCTCAAGAATGTGGACCTATGTGATCTATTATTGAATTATATGTGGTCCCATGAATATTTTCTTCAATTTCTTAACATCCCAAAATCTACAATTGTGTAGAGTGAAATGTCTTGCAATAAACTTTATAACTTCAGAAATTTGCATTTATTTTTTTTTTTGAGAGAATTTGCATTTATTTTTATTAGTTCTTTTCCTTGCTTCCTTCCTATGATTTGCTATTTGATTATTTTGATTTGGAAAAAGATTCAGATTGGAACTAAACTTTGGCCAGCCTACCGGATCGGCTTTAACTCATCTATTCACCAATTGTAATTCCAAGGGCAATTTCATCATTATCATAAGTATCCCTTCTCAAAAGGAAAGTAATCATAAATGTCAATACCAATCCTAAATCTGTGAAACATACAAAAACAAAATGAATTAAAGCACTGAATGGAACAGAGTCCTCAACGACAAACAAAGCAGATAACATTATTTTGATATTGCATAGAGTTCATTTATTAATGCTTTATTCTATGTGAATTGTCTCATAAGGACATCCTTGAAACAGCTGAAAGTTCATTTGATACTTTTCAAGAGTGAATTTCACTGTTCCAGTTGGAGAAAGAAGGAAACACTTTTGTCAAACTAAGTCAGACCTCTGACAGATTTCCAGCAGCATGTCGAAAGAAAAGCAATCATGACTAAAGAGTATGGGTGCATGTAAGGTTGCATGCTTCAATAGTGGCCATACCTTAAAGCTCGCACCAGCGTTTGTGGGCTACAAAACAGAAGATGACATTAAAAGATCATATAATATAAAAATTCACGAGGGGTTCTGGCCCTTATTAGACATTAAAATATCATGCATATAGCAGCTTTTAAATTTGTCTTATATTGGTCTGCATGTGTCTTAATAATAAATGTCAATACCAATCAGATGCAGCAATTAATCAGTCACAAAAAATATATATGCTTGACATATTATGCATAACCAATGTTGTCAAAAACGCATGTTGACACGTAGAATCGTGCGATTTTACGTGTCCATGCAGGGATTTCGTGCTCGTTCCTATGGTGAATCATTTTTTGCCAGCACACGGTAGAATCGCGTGCCGGCCCGTAAGATCGGTGGAGACGCACGTCTCCAGAGATCCTGGCAGTCACCTGACAGTGTTGTTATACATCACGAAGCCAAGCCCTAACTTATTTCTTTTGCCTACTTTCCTGCTGCCACGCTGCTTCTCTTCCGCCGCTGCTGCTATGTTGTCATCGCTGCTTCCCTGCCGCCGTACTGATGCCCTGTTTCTGTGCCCTTCCGCCGCTGGTTCTCTGCCATCGCTGATGTTTTCCCGCCGCTGCTGGTGCTCCGCCCTCGTTGCTGCTCCCTGACACCGTTGCAGCCCTACACCGTCGCTGTTGGTTTCTCTCTCTCTCTCTCTCTCTGACACATGTGCCTCCCTATCCTCGAGCAGGGGGAGTAAAGGCCTCCCTGTTCGTGAGCAGGGGATGGGAGGCAGGTTCCTCGCACTGCACACGAAGGTGCTCTTTTTTTTGGGTATATTTCTTTTTTGGTTTACATCTGTAATATTTTTTTTATTTATTCGATATTTTTTAGTGTTTAGCAAGTGATGTGTCATTCGTATTCTTAATGCTAGATTAATGTTTATGTGATTTTCTAAAAAATATATTGTTTTTTTCTATTACTATTATGAATTAGTGGTAATTGAACGATGCATTTTGTGGCATTTCACGCTAATGTTATAGTAGATTCAAATATTTTCTAACTAATATATATTATTATATTAAAATAAAAATCTGGTAAAATCGAGCGTTCCGTGTTACGTCTTTACGATTACGTGTTTTCTCTGGCCTTCCTTGTCGTGTCTGTTTTACGAGTTTAACAACATTGTGCATAACCTTGCATTACAAGGTACTCTTATCCACAAACCAGACAGGCTATCTCTGCAGTCAAATAAATCAACAAATGTGTCCTTATGGAGCGAGCTCATAGTGTGAAGGTTCACAGATATGAAAGCTTAAAGTATATGAAATAATTCATAGCTCTGCGTGAAGATGCATGAATGCAGACAAATATAAGACAAATTTAAAAGCTGCAATATGCATTTAGGGATTGGACAGCCCCCTGGAAAAATTGTACCTTCCCTTAGCAAGATTGAAGAAATTGGCAATATGACTCCATAAAGTTTTTTCAAATGTCTCCCAAGTCCGATCGACATCTTCAAAGTATTCCCTGTCAGGAACAAAAAAATGGTTGATACATTTCAGTTGTCCAGCATGTTATAAATAAAAGAAGTATACATACAATCAGGAATTCCAACTGACAGCTTCCACATGCAACAATTATGGTACTTCGGAAACGAGAATTAATGCACATGTATGTTAGCAAAAATGACAGTAGGGTTAAGTTATAGAGGAAATATATTCATGTATTTGGTGAAAAACTCTTTTCCTCTTAGTGAGAAAAGGATGGCTAAGTACAAGATCTGCTGCAAACTAGATCCATAAATAAGAATACTAGATGTTTGACGTAGCTTATTACCCATTCTCATTTTTTGAATTGAGAGTAAAGATTGAATTATCAGATTACTTTTGCCAAAGAAATCAAGACCTGTAAAAATTTTATCTGAACATAAAAAATATAGGACATATGGCATGAGTTTGTATCTATTTATATTTAATGATAAGATTGTGTTGTTTCTCTGAAAATAAATTCATGATAGATTCCAAAAATATGTTTAGGGAAGGTAACTTATTTTACTTCACTTAGCTATGCATAAAAAATAAGTTGAGACATATAATTTTATTATTCTTTTTATGTATGTCATGAAAGAAGGGGGGAGAGCAGAAAATGATTTTCCGTCTTTCTGGGGAAGAAAACATTTTCCAAAGAGTTGCAAGGAAATACTTTGAGCTAGCAAACTTTTCCTAATTGTCGAACACAATGCTGGTGGCAAGGGTACTAGCAAATCGACTAAGGCCGGTCCTTGACTATCTAGTGCACCCGGTTCAGACAGCATTCATCTCCGGCAGATCCATCACAGACGGGTTTACATTAGCCTCTGAAATAATATCCTTATGGAAACGAATATACCGTTGCGGTTTTCTATGGAAAGTTGACTTTTCAAAGGCATACGACTCCTTGGACTGCTCTTTTTTGTGGAGCTCCCTTCAGCGTCGTGGATTCCCTCCCCTTTGGATATCTTGGATGAAAAGGTGCATATGCACAGCCTCATTCTCGGTGCTGATTAACGGTGGTCCAATAGGGGGATGGGTCCAACCCCAAAGAGGAGTGCGTCAGGGCTGTCCTTTGGCCCCAATGTTGTTTGTATTGGCAGCAGACGCGCTGGCTAGATGCACAATATCGGCATGCGAGGCTGGAATCATCTCGGGTTTCTCTCCGGAGCCATCCCGAGGACTTAAAGTCAATCACTCAAAATCCTCGTTCATACCTTTCAACATGAACAACGACGAAGCTCATGCTTGCTCAAGGGAAGTGAATACAGCCATCTGCAGCCTCCCTATTTCATACTTAGGCCTACCTTTGACAGATAATAGAATACACAACAAGGATTGGCACCCGGTTGTAGAACGCATTGAACACAGACTTGAGGGATGGCGTTCCCGTTTATTGTCCCGTGGAGGAAGACTAGTGTTGATCCGCTCGGTGCTTACATCTATACCTATATATTTCATGTCGGTGTTCAAGATTCCTCATGGGATTGCTCAACGCATTGAATCACTTTGCCGGAATTTTTTCTGGAAACATCAAGGCAACACCGGTCAGGGCTCATTCCTGGTGGCCTGGTCAGAGGTTTGTAGGCCAATTTCAGAAGGAGGGTTGGGAGTTAAGGACCTCAAAACAATGAATGAAGCATTGCTGGCTAAATGGGTTGTTCGGATTATGGGACAGAAGAAGGACCTATGGCTTGAGGTGATGAGTGCCTGCTATGGTCGAACACTTTCATGGGATAAAAGGCAGCAAGTATCAAATGGGGATTCGCCATTCTGGAAAGCTATTACAGCAATCATGCCAAGACTTCGAAGCTGTTTCATGGTAGTTCTGGGGTCTGGCACAGAATTCAGCTTTTGGGAAGACCCGTGGCTTCCGGGAGGCCCTCTAAGCTTGTCTTTTCCAAGACTATATGCTCTAGCAGAGGATAGACATGCTACAATTGCTAGTTACTGGACAGAGAATCTATTATCCTCTGGCGTACGGACACCACAGTTTGTGGCTCCGCTCTCAAATGCTCGACTAGAAGATTTCCTCACCATGTTGGAACGCCTACAGGGTTCACATATTGACATAGCACAACATGACTCATGGAAATGGTCTAACGGACAATTTTCAGTACGTAAGGCTTACAAAGCTTTGGATAATAACAACCGAGTAAATGACGAAGCTCTATGCTTGGATTGTCGGCTTATATGGCAAACCAAGTCTCCATTGCGAATAAAGATTTTTTCTTGGCTATTGCGAAGACATAGATTACCCACACAATGTCATCGGCTAAAATGGATTCAAGACGTGGATACATCTTGTGCTTTCTGCGACAACCCAATAGAAGACATTGAACACCTATTTTTTGGCTGCGACATGGCGAAAAGAGTATGGCAAGAGGCAAGATGCTCATGGATTGATACAAGCTCATCAATGGAGTTCTGGAGGACATTCAAATGTGGGAACCGCGATCGGAATATCCAGGTTTATGTATCAAATGGGCAGCGAGCTAGACCGCTAGCCTTTCTATGGGCGATTTGGATTCAGAGGAATGGGTGTATTTTTAGAGGGGAGCGAGCATATGTCGAAAACATTGTAGCAAAAGCAAAATGCTTGTTGAGTGATTGGGCGGAGTTATGAGTCATAAATGACCTTAATCTATTGATGTAATTTTGCCCCATATGAATAAAATTGGATGAGAGCACCTGGCTCTCATCCTTTACCTTCTCAAAAAAAAACATATTTTTTGTGGATTGATCTAACAGGGTTTTTTCCTACTTAGAAAATGTTCCTAATTGCCAAATAGATCCATTCAAAACATGTGTTTTGAATATGTAGATGAAAAGGAAATGAAACATGAAAAGATCACTCCATTCCTGCCCCAGCCAGACCTCAAGTCCCATAAGTCATTTCTTGTTTCCTTTCTTAAACACTTAGCCTGCTTGTTTCTTTTTTTAGATTCTTTCAAGTCAATGCCCTTTTGAAGACCTGCTAGTATATCATCCATGGGGTAGATCACGTCCTATCAGTGCTGATAGTGTGCTACGGCATTTTTTCCTTTCCTCCTGCCAACACAATAGAGATATGTTTCCAGTAGTACTGGACTAATGGCTATGTAATGTACTGCCATAAAGAGAGCAAAGCAACCATGCTGTCCCAATCAACAGCCGTCACATCTAATAGTGGTGGCATTTAAAACCATGCATACAAGTAGAAGATAAAATATGTAGGATAAAGAACTCTGACCTCAGTCTGCCAACCTCTTCTTTGTGAGATGCTGCAGCAGCTAATGCAAAACGCCTTTTACCATCTAATGCTGTTAACCTCTGTATCACATAACATAAAGACAACAACAAAAAGAAAGAATCATTAGCAGGATAATTCAAACCCTAATAAGAAATGTATGATGATATGGATATTAACCATCCATAATAAACATGTCAACTATAACAAATGTTATACCTCATATGTGTTAATAAGTTCCTTGTCATCGCTCAAAGAATCTCGAGCTGCAGCAGCTTCAACCGAAATAGACATCATTCCGCCAACATCCTATTAAGTGATCAATTAATCATTAGGTAAAATGGAGAATGTCTAGCTTCTATCACAAATCATATCTTGCAGGAAGCTATCACATTGACTTTATCTTTTATACTATATCTGCAAGCTCAGAAAACCCAGCGGAATTACAAATAAAGATACAAATTACAAATCCTTGGAATCAGAAAAAAAATACAGACAGCAGAACTTAATAACATGAACCAGGTCATTGAGAGCTAACCTTCAAAGTTGTGTTTAAGTTATTCCTTGCATTACTGAGAAGTTTGATCTTGTCATGATTCTCAATCAATGTTTGGCATTCATGGCATAACCTGTAGCACTAAGTGCTAAGTTACTCACTTATCTCCTTATTATGGTGTCTTGAAAGACAAAAATTTGCAATGTCTCAAACATCATCATCGGAGAAACAAAGCAAGATGCAGAGGCAACTTACTTCTCAATTGACAAAAAGTTTTCACGCAGTTGGTTTATTGTTTTTCGGGACAAAGCCAACGCATCTATGCCCTTATGTGCCTGCTCAACCTGTCGAAAGATCATAGCGAACTCTTTTACTTTAATAAGAAAAGTAGGCAACTAGAGAATTCAAAAAGAACTGAAATACCATAACATAGCGCAATAAGTGTTACTACATCTGCAGTCTAATTAATGATAAACAATTATTAGCATACATGGCAAGACTTCTTTTGAGAAGGTGCTCGTGACAAGAATTCTTACCTGCTCTGCGACCAAAGTGCTAAGTTGTGCATCATTTGCCTGGAAGCCAAAGAACGATGTAGTCAATTGAACTAGGATATATTTTGAAACTCAGATTTTTAGAAAACGATGGGTAATAATCCCAAGTTCTCAGACCTCTCCAAGATGGAAACGGACAGAACTAAGCCAATCTATAATTCAAGTACAATTTTGATCATATATGACTTTGCTACACATTGCACCAATGCTAAAAGAAGGTACTTACCCAAAATCAAGAAGATACCAACAACATCTAACAATATTTACAAATTGTCATAATGCACTTATGAGCCATATTCTAGTCGTCAAACATATAGAAATTACAAATTAACAAGAAGACTATTCCAAATTATAATTTTTTTGGGCGTCAAGTCCAAATTATAAAATTGACTTCTCGAATTCCCTAGCGCATCATTCTGCAGACATTGTGCATCTTTATGACCTACGGGGGACAAGAAATCACAAAGAAACGCAATAATCAAACAGTTCTAGCATCAAGCCTTGACGAGTTCGTCAAATCGTCAAAAGAAAAAAAAACAGAAACATCACCCAAAAAAATCGCAAAAGAATGCCACTTTGACGAATTCCAGATAACAAGAGATCTGATTTCCGAGAGGGTTTGATCGACTTGGACGGAAAGAGAAAGGGAAAGCTGAGGGGAGCACCTGCTGACGAGAGAGGTAGTCGGCCTTGATGGAGGCGATGGAAGCCAAGAGCTCCGGCAGCGGCAGGATCTTGGCCACCTCCCGCACGGCCGCTTCCTTCGCCTCGATTCCCAGATCTTCCATTCCTCCACGATCCCCCGCACTCCAACAATCGCAGCAGCGACAACGTGCGACTGCTGCTATTTCCTTATTCCTCTCTCTCTCTCTCTCTCTCTCTCTCTCTCTCTATCTCTATCTCTCTCTCTCCTTTCTGTTTACCGACTATTTTGTTATGCAAATTCCTTCCAGTTTACAGAGTACTTCTTTTTCTAATTGCAAATTTTATTATTTGTTATGCAATTTCTTTCGCCCACACTCTTATTATATCTTCACTTTAAATTTAACTTTAAACAAAATAAATCCTATATTCGTTTTTGGTTTAAATAAATTATGTATACTGGGTGAAATGGTCAACTTATAAAATTGCACATATAAACTCGTCATTAAAATTTACATCTTTATACATGTTAACAATTTAAAAACTTTAATGATGTCATCTTGATTTTTTTAAAATGTCATCTTGATTTCACCGATAAACTTTAATGAGTATTAAAGGTGGTACAATTAATTTGGCAGACGTTAATGTTTTATTAATATCATAATTTATATAGAAAATAGAATTAGTTTTCGTTTTTTTAATATCACTTCTATAATGTATTTATTAAATAGTTTGTAAGAGAAAAATGAATATGTGGATAGATGGTTTTAAACATAATAAACGGTAAGATATAACTGTTAATTGAAAAGGTAACTAACTTTTAACAACGTTATAAACATTGTTATTGATTTAACATTCACCATTTTGTTTATTCAGTATTGAATCTTTTCTTTAGAATCCACGCATTGGAGATGATAAGTGCTGAGCTCTAATGAAATCACATAATGTAATAGTAAAATATATATTTTAATAAAAAGTTTTAATTTAGAATAATAAAATATAATTATTATTTTGATGTATAAATAAAATAATAAAAAAATAAAAAAATAGTTAGTCAGAATATATTTTTTAGTTTATTATTTTAAGTCCCAATTTGGCATGACATAAAAATAAAATATGATATATCGTTTAGCGTTTTGACTTAGTCAAAACACTTAACGTGTTTGGTAAATACAAAAAAGAGTAGCGACAGACTGCGAGCGTATTGAGACGCTTGAACATCCAATGTCTGAAGATTCAAAAGTAGAGCGCGAAAATTTATTGTCTAATATATCTTTTCTGATGCATATAATAATGTAAATAATTTAAAAGCTCTCATATGTTCATTTGAGTCATTTAACGCTCATAAGCTAATTCAAATAGACCGCTAATAACTAACCGATAAGCGCTAGTCGCTATTCGAACCGCTATCTTCTAATCATATCGTTATTAGCTAATTAAATCGCTAATCATATTAAAAAGAACTTAAGTATTCTTTGTACCGAGGAATGAGTGGTGTCATTTGAACACCGTACTCACATCTTTTTAGAAGGAAGCGAAGAGCTTCTAACAAAAATCTTAAATAGTAAAAAATAAAAATAATTTGAAGTGCACAATTTGCATTATTTTTAGTGCAGCTTGCACAATTTTCATTGTGCATTTTTTAGATGGAAGAAAACATGGAAAATTGTAAACACAATATTAATTAAGAAAATTTTATTTTATTTTAAATATGTAATAATAAATTCATATGAATGTAGAAGATAAATGTTAAAAGGATTAAATAATATATATATATATATATATATATTTATATATATATATATATATATATACATATACATATATATATGTATTCTATTTGTCTATAACTATGAAGCACAACTTGCATGTGGTGATGGTCTATTTAAATAAAATAATTAATTAATGTATGTATGTATGTATGAATGTATGTATGTATGTATGTATATATATATATATATATATATATATATTTATATATATTGTTGAATCTAGGATCCCAAGAATGTTTTGAATGACTACAAATTTGTAAGTGAACTCAGTTTGTACTTATGAACTTGTTTGAGCTGATTTCTGTAACAGGACATAGTCAAGTTCAGTACAGTGATCGACCTGAGCTGAAGGAATGGACGACCACAGCACACGTAATATATATCATGAAGAACCATATGTGTGCAGTAGGCGTCCTAAGGATATAGCGGTCGACCAGTATCAGAGGAGGAGTTCATATGAGCAGCAGCAGAGCACAAACGGTCGACCAAAGATATGGAGAGGTCGACCAATATTAGAGTGGAGTGTATATGGAGGAGGAGGCACAAACGGTT